>WBMW01005184.1:757370-789233 GCA_013396635.1 Penelope pileata
AACACCTCTGATTTCAACACAAACTGAAAGCTGAATAATACCATCACTAACAAAAAATTTTGCATTAAGTTCACTGAGCAACCAGGCATTGAGAGAACATGACCAAATCCGCATTAGGAGAAACCAAACTTTGTGATTAACTAACACAAGTATGTCTAAATCTTGTATGAAAACTCAAAACGCAGAGTCTCCTTTGTATTTTTGCCTTAGCCCAGCCACCACCCTACTGGAGAAGGGAACACCAGAGAGAAGAGCTGCATCCCCACAAAGTGAAAGCTAGCTCACACCAGTGCATGCTACAAGCTGTCCCAACACCCTCGGGCTGGCAACCCCGCTACGTGGGGCCCAAGTGCACACACGAAGCTGTGTGGCACCTGGGAGCATCGTGCTGTGCCAATGCACATTAAGGACCCTAAGATGGCAAAGAACATGGCCCAGCACTGCTGCAAGGCAAGAAGACTTGGTGGTAGGTCCGCCCCTTCCAGCACCTCCTGACGTGCTGTCTCCAGGCACCCACAAAGGGCACGTGGTCTTTATCAGGTCTCTGTGCTGGAGTCTCCTGGGGACAGTCCTTTTGAGGCCAGTGTCCCTCTCCAAAAAGCAAACAAGCCTTTTGCTATGGCTTTTCCTGCACGAAATGGATCATTATGAAGCCAAAGAATACTGTGGCATGCCCTGGAGAAATGCAGTCTGCTTTCAGCTAAGTTGTTTTCTTGGTCACAAAGACTAAGCCTTTCCAAGTCAGAAAACCAGAGCAAACAACATGAGATGGCTGGGCACTCTTGTTCTAAACAGAGAAATCAAAACAAAAGTAGAATAAAAAAAAAAAGTTTGCCATTTCAAGTCATTACCAAGAGAAGGGTTTAGGGGTAAAGTGCTGCCAAGCTCAGTACGGTAAGACAAGACACTGCTTTCGTTCCGTGCGTAGGGACAGAGACCGTGCTCGTGCCCCATGCAAACACAGAGCTCCGCATCAAAGGCGCACCTGACTCCACCATCCATTTTTCCACCTAATGGGAATAACCTGGAGGACCCCAAACACTGCCTAACAGCTTGGATCAAAGAAGATGAAAATGTTCACTGTACTCCAGCTGAACTGGAGTTTGCTCTACAAGAAGATAAAAGAATATTTGTTTTTCCTCATTATGTGAAGCTTTTTCAACAAAATAATTAACTGTAACATAACAAATCTTCATTGGATAAGAATTTTTGAAGCATATATTGAAATGTGGCTATTCCACTGAATATGAACTTGAAAGGCCATGTATGAATATGAAATAAAGATGAGACTTTAGAACTTGATTTTTTTAATATTTTCAACCCTCTTAAAAGCATAACCATCAAAGCAAATAAAAGTTTAATAAGTAAAAAAAAAAAAACATTTTAAATGAAAAACCATGATTAACTTATTAGGACCCATTAAGTGTATAATTACAAGGATTTTATTACATTAAGATACCAATTTCTTTAAAGCCAGAAATAATACCTGCTGAAACTTTAATTATTTAAATGAGAAGAGAAAGAGGCATGTTATCTTCTCTGACAAAGATTAAAATCAATTTAATTGCTTCTCTGCTGCATTGACATGATTCTTGCTGTGAGTCAAGCAACCAAAAAGGGAAATTAATACTGCAGCTGTTAATCAAGTGATATTTGTGTGCTCCATCTTATTATAGCAGGAGAAAGAATAACTGCTACTTTGAAGAGTTTGTCCACACTATATTTCATAGAAATTTTTTTGCTTCAAAGAGCACCTTTACTTAATTTGAGTCACAGGCATCTCCAGGTGACGTGCAGCCTGAGAAAATTGCACGTTACATTGTTTGATCCCCTCGAAAAAAATTGTTCTGCCAAGAGTAAGGTTTGTTTCAAATTAAATTCACCCTTGGGTATCTGACTCGCTACTATGAAATTACTAAGTCACACCAAAAAGGGATAAAAATACAGCTGGAGGAGGGGGTGCCTATGAATCATAATATATTTTCAAGGAAGAAAGCAGGTCAAAAAATCAACAATTTCAGTAAAATTAAAACATGCATTGGAAAACATGTAACAGCTGAGCACACAACACAACCCGTGGCTTCTATCTGCTGATTTAAAAATGTTTATCCTTGCAGTGCCTTTGTTAAATCTCTGCACCAAGTGAATATTCAGCAACATCTACAGTCGACAAATTAATGTATCTGATTGTAAGAAAAATGGTATTGTGAAATATTTATGAGTTCTGAAATACAAACCCGTGTGGTGCCTCATCATCTCTTATCAGCCCTTGTTAACTTTACAGATGATGAGAAGCACCAGAATAACTGAGGTTGTCAAAACTAATAGATCTCAGAGGCTCAGCATCGGCACAGTTCAGTTCCATCTACAGTCCATTTCTGAGAAGTTTTAACTCCTTCACTTCTCTTCACTGAGCACAAATCAATTCCATTGCCAGGGCTGTTATTCACTATCAATAGCACTGGGTGCCCCAGGCGCTGCCCCAGACATTTCAGGAAGCAGCACCATGGGGAAGAAGCTGTGCTAATAAAGTGACAGACAAACGCCAAATAGTTTGATTTAAATTGGACCAAAGTTCTGTCTGGATTTTATTGGAAACCCCAGGACAAAATAAGAGCAAAATTCAGGTAAAGTTCTTGGAGAGGTGGCTTTATTGGGACAATATATATTTATTAACAGGACTAGAATTGTTTGTAACACCGTTAGTGCACTTACTGCGCTAGCAAGCCTAACACAACTAGTTACTGAGTTGAATGAGCATTTTTGAATGGCAAAATTGCTTTAAGTTACGTTTATTTCAAAGAATCCATAAACATGAAGAACCAAAAGCCTCTTTCCCTTCCAAGTGATTCAGGCAGTTTCAATTTTTGCCTCGTGCCTCAAAGCAGGGTGTCTGGTCACTTCCCAGCTCCGCTCTGCAGCTGACCGGGTGCTATCCAGAACACCAGAGCATGTGCAGCTCAGCCAAAACTAGCTGTGATAGAGCCCAAAGGCTGATTTAAGTATGTACGTATATTAGTTTCTCTTAAAGAGATAGATCTAGTGAGCATACAATGTGAATTTGCATGACTTCTGGAGGCCTTGCAAGCCATACAGCTCCTCAGGAGCAGTGGGCTGGCTGGGATTGCCAGCAGGGATTGTGCTGGCAGCACAGGAGGCCAGAACATCAGTGAGAGCCACAATGACCACACAGAGGAAGGTAAATCTGTCATGGAGATGCTGTAGGAGTAACAGCCCAGTTTTTGCCCACATGCACACATATGCCTGCAGGCTGGGAATGAGGCCCTGGCTGGATGCAGCACGAGCAGGGACCCGGAACAATGCACAGCATCATCGGAGTAAAGCTTCTCACTCGACTGACAAGGCAAACAAATATATCCAATAACAATCACATCCTCTGGGGTGTGCAGAAGAAAAACCAAAGAGGGTTAGAGAAGGAGATTGATAGAATGAGTCCAATTTTATTTTCTGCAAAGCGTGACACAGCAAGCTTCACTCGCTTTGATACCTGTCTGAGAGTCTTTGTCACCAAGAGACAGTCTGTCCATTTTCTAGGGGACAGTGGGATTGACATTAGCGATTGCTTCTCATAAGAGTCCTAGATGCAATCCTACATATCTCTAGAAATAAACAGAAGTGATCCATCTTGTTCGACAAGGATAACATTATGTTCTCTTTCTTCTTTTCCTCACATCTTTTCTATCCTACCTCTAGCTGCCTTCAGTGTCAGTGGGGCTACACCAGAGTAAAAGAGCTCTTGGAACATTCCATGAGAGTCACATGTTTGGCAGCAGCTTTCTTCCTATCTGCACGGTTACATTTTGGTCAGCCAGGCTGCTGTTACCATTGATAGGAATCAGTATGCAAGGGGTTTGTGGCCAATCTAGCTAGACTCAGCAACTGATTAAAAACAAAACAAAAGAATCTGTCACAGAACAGCATTCAAGCATATTGCACCTTCACCAGCTTGCACAAAAGGGGCTTGAAACCACAATCCATTTCAGAGCACTGCCTTCTCAAAAAGCTATCCGTGCAGATCCTGAAGAGCAATGCATTTGGAGCACCCAAACCTTCCTTCACAAGCTACAGAACCCGCTCTCAGCCAAGAAGGGCAAACAAAGTAGAATTGAACGATGGTTCACATGTAAGTCATAGTCTTCCTTGCAAAATGCTAAGCCTCATGCTGCTTAGGTCCACTGCAGACCCAAATGTATTTAAAGGATCTGGAGAAGGAGACTGGAGAAAAATGATTTTTTAGTTTCAAAGGATGACAAAGAGACTGGAAGAAGCATTCTTTCATAGGAACCTTCTAAGTGAAAGCAGTTCTTGTTATCGATTTCAAATGAAAAGAACAAAGTTGATGGAGACCATTCTATTGAACATAAAAATGTTTTCAACGTGTATTTTGATAAGCTATTGTGGGAGCTCTTCCAATAGTCATCTTCCTTTCCTGAATACTTCACTTGCTTTTTCAAATGGCAGATATACATGACTTGCTGTTATCAACTATAAGATTTATAAACCCTTCCACTCCTCTCAGCATCACAAACTCCCTCTGGATTTCTGTATTTTCATCCCTCTCTTTGTAGAGGTGGAGAGAAATGTTGTCCAACTGCTCAGCACAGCACTCAGCTGAACCTTGAACACCCACAATACTCTGTATCCAGGATTGTGCTCCTGCCACAAGCTGTAATGTCTGTGGTAGGGAGCAGTGGGGGGGAATATGAAAAGAAATAAAACTGATTTGATTTTTATTGTGAGTATAACTTTATGGAAGGAAAATAAGTCAGAAACCAAGGCCAACAATATCTATTTTACTTGAGCAAAGGCAGATTTGATGAAGGTTCCTCCACATTCTTCCCTACTATGCGTTAGTTCTGACACGGACAGTGCTATTGAAGAACATGTCAGTGCACAGATATGGAGAGAGGGTCTGCTCTGTGACAGCAAGCACGTGAGAGCTACTGCTCGCCGTTCTGCTGGGTTGAGAATGGAGTTGATATCTCTATAGTTCCACCCTAAACACTAAGGACCCATGGCAGATAGTCACTTTGTTCTGGACACTACCAGTCAGAATAAAAATAGAGAGGAAGCATGTTTTATAACCAATATTTTGGCCTCAACAGTCTTTTCTCAGCCAAATTTCTTCATAAAATTAAAAACACTATGTTCAAAACATTTCTGGTCCTGTACAGCCTGCCAGGAAGCAAAAGGACATTAGAAGCTTATCTGGTTTCCAGTATCTGAAGTTTTCTTCAGTCATGTATTCTCCCTTCTTTCCTCATGACTTCTTTCCACACTGACAATTTGCAGCTAGGCTGGCAGAAGAAGGAAGGAAGGGAAGGGTGTTCCCGTATCTTTCAACATCAGTAGTTTTTATATCCTAACAATATGGAAACACAACTTGCAGCTTAACATGCATCACTTGATAAATAGTTATCATTGGTGACACAGGAAAAACACAGAAAGGAAAAATATGAAGATTAGTGGCACAACTTAGAGATTTGGGAGCTGGGAAATCCCACACTTCTGATGCCTAACAAGATTCTACACTAACGGTTCTATAAGGATGCTTGCAATGATTAATTATATATCACTGACATTTTCAGCAAGTTCACCTCTCTGCCTCAGTTTTAACTTCTGCATATTACAGATTACAGTTACCTACAAATGATGGACTAGGAATAAGTTAATGTTTTTTTTAAATGGACCTAAGGCTTGAAAATACACAGAATGCCACCAGTTATCAGAAAAACTACTTTTTTTCTTTCTATAATGATGCCCATGCATGTATGAAAAGAATGCACCTTGTTTTCTATGTGATACATTTTGCACAAGGAAAACAAGAAAGAAAAAAAATAAACCTTTAAAGATAGATAGCAATTGTGGAAAACATATACAGCAAGATCAGAGACCTACAAATGCTGTGGATTTATGAAAAGAACGACTATAACTATTATTATTCTAAGTCCTGACAACCCTTAGATATAGCTTCACAAACAGGTTCCACCTGGGAGGTTAAGAGTGGATTTACAGCACATTTACTCCTTTGTAGTGTCTACCCACATGCATGCTTTTATTGTGCAGTAAATACAAGGCAGCCTATATCACGTTCATTGTCCAGATCACGTAAATTCAGCTATATCTGAATCTCCGAGTATTATCGTTAAAAACACATGCATCTGAGGTAATAACAACAGCAGGTCCTGCATGATACCAGCAAACAAACCTCAAATGAAATCCAATACAACATAATGTAAGCCAGCGCAAGATGATGTGAAAATGGCCTTACCACAGGTCTACGCATTGAATAGACATTTAAATCTTATTATGTCTGGTTACATTGCACTATTTGGGCACATTTCTAGATAGCTATAAAGAAACATTGTGCCTAGTAATGCTAATTCTCCATGCGTAGCAGATGGTTTCACCGTAGTCAAAATGCACATTTCAAAGCCAGACCCTGTATAAGAAAGGTAATGATGTAAACAACAGCATCCCGTTTCAAAGAAAAACAGCTCAGAGTTACCAAAAATAAAGAAAGAAAGAAAAAGAAAATAACAGAAAATTTAGATGCAGTACAGGTAGAGAACATAGCGCTGTTTTACTGGAACTTTTGCAACAAGTAGTGGAGCCAGAAGTGAGATGTTGAGGCTTTCTTTACCTTCGCTGTGTAAGAGTGAGCACAGAATATGGCTAAGATGTGGGGACCCAAGCAACTAGAAGCTACCTTAAAACCTTCTTATATCATGTAGGGGAACTGCCAGTCCTAAAGGAAAGCTCAGCAAAAGCATGAAAAGAAGCAATTCCACCCCATAATTCAAAGGAAAGATACTCCTCTAAACACCTCAGGTAGCTCAAACACGCCAAGTTCTGGCTTCTCCAGATGGCACCACAGAAACACTTTGTCTCAGAGTGGACAGGGTTAAGTATGTTTCTAAGAGATTGCTCCGTAGGAAAAGAATCTGCCAGCTTTCCATGTTAGAAAATAGAGGGTAAATGTGCATATGAGAAAAATTAGCCCATCCCTGTCACTGTCCACCTCCCTGCAATCACAAGGCTGTAGTGTCCCTTTATTTTTTTTTTATCATAAAGGGGCACTACAGCCTTTCTCTTTAGGTAGAGACATGGGCTTGGCAAACTTCTCACTAGCTCCTGCGTATTTATGTTCTTCAAGACAAATGCAAGCGAGGACAAGCAGGCCCAGCATTTTATGTTTGATATCCAAAGTTCAAAAGGAATTAAATGAACGTGAATTTTTTTGCAGGGAGACTTTTCCCTCAAGTATCTTCAAAGAGACTGGCAAAAGACATCATTGCTAATTCTGTCCCTGACTCCTGGCCAGGAGGAAACCCACTGGCACTCAGAATTGCCCTCACACCACACTGAAGGGAGCAGTTCCGCCCAGGGTCCTACAGACCAGGGGAGCAGACTCTTGTCCTCAGAACAAAAACCATACTGAAGACATGCTCAAAGCTTTTCCAAAAGTGTTTCATAGGAAATGCCACACCCCAAGAAAGTTTTGGTTTCAACAAATTGCCATTATCTGACATTTGCTTTGTTGAAAAATTCCAGAATAGTTCTGTGAATATAACATTAAATCCGCTGTACAAAAATAAACATTTACAGAAACTAGATAATATACATTTGTAAAGTGTTGATTACAGCTAAATCCATAAAACATAAGTCTGTTATTAATGTATGTTATAAACAGTTGCATGTAGCAGCTTGTTTTCCATCACTACAGCTAGGAGAGGTGCTCTGAAAGTAATGTCTCCCATTTTATTATTTTGACTCACGACATCAGAGGTGGATGCTGATGGTACGGCGATGGAGGTTGAACCTTCCCACCAATGTTCTGATCCATGTTGTTGCTGTGTGACAGATGGCAGCAGAGGGGCAGCCTGACACAATGGCATCTGACATGGGAGTGCGGACGGAGCAAAGGTGTGGAACTGAATTCCTCCATGCAGAAAAAATGACACCCATTGATGTTCATAGATGCTTGCTGAATGTTTCTGGAGCCCAAGCAGTGGCTGTGAGCACAGTGAGGCAGTGGTGGTGCGTTTCAGCAGTGGTGACACTGGGTCACCTCCGCTGGTGCAGATTTTTGTGTGTGGCATACAGGCTCTTGTTCATTGCTGGCGAAAATGCATAGCTAATGGTGGTGACTACGTTGAGAAATAGTGTTTTCTAGCTGAGAATGTGCTCCATCAAAGAGTGTCATTGTGCTCTTTGTTGTAGTTTCCATCAAAATAAATTGGAGGCATTACTTTCAGAGCAAATACGTATGTACTGGCTCATGCAAAATGAAATGAGAGAGGGCAGAATCTTGAGACAGTATATTACTTTCTACTTTGGTCACTTTGCTGGTGTCCTATTGACAGCACATATACTGAAGACAGAACAGCACTGCTTTTCATAGGCCTTTGACATGTAAAATGCAAATATCAACTGCCTCCTGATCCAGGGCAGCCAATCCTGGATCAAAAGCACTTCCTCTTAGAGCTACCATGGCTCAGCTGTGAACAAGCCTGAAATGTCTTTGGTAGCAGCTTATGGCAGAATGGGGAAAAGGTGGTGAATTGTCTAAGACCTTACCTGTGCTCTGTGCCCAAAAGCAAACTGGTCCAGAGCACCATTGGCTTTACCACACGCAGGGAGCAGGGCTGCCGCTGAAGCCAGCCACCACAACCCAGCACAAGCGCATACATGAGTATTTCACTGCACTCTCCTCAGCCAGGCTGAACGCAGACATTTCCACTCTGGTACCTAAGTGTACTGGATCCACTCAGAGCACAGCTGCCAGAAGGAACAAAGCCTAGAACTTTCATTACAGCAGTACAAAAAGGAAATGAAGTGCAATATATATAACAATAAGACCCCCCAAAAAAATGAAAAATAGCAACTTTTAAAGTCGGGTCTAGTCCCCAGCAAAATAGAAATCACTACATCAAAAAAAAAAAAAAAAACTTGGATGAATAACAGCAGAATAAAAACCCTGAAGCCACAGACATTCTGGTCACATTTGCACTAACCCAAGCATCTCATTGGTATCCTCCAAGGCAGAACTTGCCCTTTCCCCATCAAACACTTAGTTAAAATTTAGAAGCAATCAATAAGCCTTCCAGAGCAGATATCATTTTCTGCATGTGTCAAGAGTTTCCTCAATCATTTGTGTACTACACTGGGGCTTTCTCCTCCTCCTACCCAGAGGCTAAGCCCTCATTACTCTAAAAGGAATTAAGAAAAGCTGAAAGTGTCCAGAACATGGGGTAAGCTGTTCCTATCGTATCAATGACTTTCACACGTTTAGCATTCATAGAGCCAGTTGTGTATACACACACAACACTATCTATGTAGCCAGAATAGATGTACACATAGGGCAATGAAATGTAATAAAGAGAATTTGAGATTCCTAACTAGTGGCTACTGAATTTCTTTGACAATACTACAGAAAGGTTTGCAAGCGGCCATGGAAAATATTTGTTCCTGTACAAAAAATTAAAACTTAATATTGCCCAAGAAAACCTCATTGAAGTTTTATCACATTTTGCCCTTGCTGAATAGTCTTGGCTTCAGCAGCTGCTACATGAAATGCAACTGTCACTACAGAGAATAAATAAGTAGTGCTATAATGCAGCTGCCCCCAATAACAGCATTAGTATAAAGCCTTTAGTGGTAGCCACCAGCCAAACCAGAAATGCATTCTGACTTTATAAAGATGTGCTTTCATGTCATCAAACACCTCAGTTCACAGCCTATGAAGTGTATGTACTGGAGCTTATCATTGATTTTTCTCCTTTTTCAGACAACACAGAAAAGAGCAAGTATCTTGCCCACTGCTGATTCTGTTTTCCACCCTGCAAGACACTTCTAATGCAAAACATGAATCATTTAGGTGCACTGTACGCCAGCACACTTCTCCAGTACCACAGAAATTGTTCCTCTCATGTTGCCCCATGACCAGCACTACCACAAACCCTCTTTCGCCTTTCACATGCCATACCACAAATACGGGTGCTGGAGAAACACAGCTGGGTAAAGGGACAAGGCAAGAACAACCCCCTCACTTATGTCAGTCTGCAAATTTCACCTACAAAAATAGGCAGCACTGTAACACACATATTTGGGCAATATGAACGAAAACAGTTGCAGGCAACCCGGTTTTATTATGGTTCTAAGTTGAATAGCTTGTACTTATTGTGGTTTAAATATTTCTTTTTAATTCTTCTGTGGAGTCTCATTTGAATACAATCACAGTTCTTCAAGCCAAGTTATTTCCTTGGTAGACAAGCTCTTTTCATAGAAATGAAAGACGAGTCTTTTATAAGGTCACCCTCAGTGAACTTGCCCAGATAGAGAAGAAACATTAAAAAGAATCTTCTCTGCATTCTAGAGAAAAATAATTGATATACAAAAAAGAAAAAAATCAGACAGGCAAGGGCCAGGTGGGAAGTCTTGCTATCTACCCATTCAGCACTTCTGAAAACAAATCAATTTAGTCACCTGCAAGCTTGGCCATAAGCTCCCTGCAGGAATTACAGCTCATGCATACACAAGCCCCAAAGAGTTTTGTTCACAAAGCTTAATCACATGGCAGAAAATACCATCAGTTTTATTGTATATGCTAGCTCAAGCTATGAGATAACATCACCTTTCTGAAAAGGTAGAAGAAGTGGGTAGCGTGTTGAATTTACTGGCAAGGTGACAAGAATCATTTCAAATGTTCAATTCAGCAGTTATTCTTGCTGCTATTCAAGATATTCTCATAAAGAGTGAAAACCTAAGGCAGTTATGAAGGAAGGTAAGTTTACAGAAGTTTAGGTATTAAAGACAGGAGTAGGACAATAGTATCGAACATGAAATTCAGGTGAACCCATTAGAACTTCCCCCCTTCCCCACTGCAAGGATGTTGACAATGAATTCTGTTTTTTTTTTTTTGTTTTTGTTTTTTTTTTGTCTTGACTTGACTTGCAGGTAAACACATTCATGTTTTGGGAGACCAGTGGGAATAATACACTGCAGAGGGAAGTGCCAGCACGGCAGACAATCCTGCTCCCATTTTGGATGGCTCTTGAAGTAGCTCACTGTCGGGTTAAACATGTCAAATGACCTCCTTTGTGACAGTATCACACTCCAATGCTGTCATCAGTTTAAAACCACCATTATAGCTAGAATATTGAAGTACCTGGGTTTCCCGAAAGGAGCTCTGTTTCTCTTTCGTTTTTCCTCCCCTCTTCGCTTTGGCACTGCTGGATTTTGTTTCTCCCTCCCACAGATCATGGTTTTAGTTTTTTGCATGAACGCGGCAAGCATATCTGGTGCATTTTTTTTTTCCCCCCAAGTACTTGATTTGACCTCATACTACTGCTGTTTCAGTATTTCCTCTCTTACTTTGTATTCTACTACAAGAATGAGAAAGAAAAACAACAATCTCAAATGCTGCAGAATGTATGGGAAAAGTTTGTTTGTCTCAGACACGCCGTCTTTTTCCTCTATAGTGATATTTCAGCTTCATCATCCTTACACCTACGCTGTGCAATTTACATGTGATATAGTTTTACAATATTCTTGCAATAGTACACAAGTATCACAGAAAGATCTTGGACTGTAATGCTGACTCATACCTGTACAAAACATCTCTCCCACCTCTTTTTATTTAAAGATTGTAATATTGTAGCTGGAAGCACTGAGGAAAGCCAGGACCTCCCAGCACACCCTCACCAGCCCCTGATCAGGACAGCCTGGCCCAGAGGAGGAGCACGGTGCTTCCACCGCACTTCGCTTTCCTTTCAGCTGTTTTTCTCTCCTTGGCCTCTTCACCATGTTTGAAAAGCAACAATAACCCAACTAATGTTTAATTTGGATTTTAAACCCATGATGTTTTCAATTTGTCCTCTCCAAAACTGGTCTCAAATCAGAAACAGGAAAGCACAAGAAAATTACTACGCTGTGCGGTAAGTAGCAAAGGGTGCATAAGGGACCCAGCCAGCAGGAGGCCGAGGGACAGATTCAGAGCCCCAGACACCGGGGTGAAGCTAATCTCTTCCAACCCTTTTTAAAGCAAATAGCCTGTTTTTCAGAACAGCTGAGCTTGCAGCTCTCATGGCTGAAGATGCAGCAACATACAGTCAACAGCACATGCTTAGCCACCCAGTTTCATGCTACTGTTTTTGAAAGTTGTGTTATTGGTTTGCTTAATTTGACTCTCTATTTGGCTTTTACTGCTGTCCTTATTACCAGGTTTCAAGAACTTCCAGATGTACATATTAACTCCCCTGGCAGCTTTCCTAGAGAAAAATAAATCTCATCTTCGAGTTGTGCTTGACAACATCCAACTTTCACACGTGAATATCTGTGCTGTCTGTCACAAACACAGAGAGCCATGCTGGGCCTGAACTTACCATTCACCTGGAGAGAATTATAGATATGAAAAAAGAAAATCAAAAGGCTTTGCAATTCCACTGTGGCACACTGCACTTGTATAACTAAAACTCTGTTATTTCATCATATTCAAATCCCTGTAGTTCCAATGAAATTTAATTATACCTTCACTTTGCATAATTAAGCAGCTATTGCATAGCTTTCTAAAGCATAAAAAATGACTGATGAGTGTAGCAGAAAAACTTTCTCAGAAGTACTAAGTGGTTTGGGAGGTTACAGGTATAGTCTACACATAGCACAAAAGAAGAATCATCTTGTTTGCCCAGCCAGATGAAGTAGATCTCCAGATACGCCATGTTTTTGCAGCTCACCTATTATTGGTATCTTGTCTACCCAATTTACAGCTAGCTTAAGTAATTGCATCATGCAGAACAGATATATCCAAAGTTCTGACAATTATCAGCTCCTGAAAGGTTTGGTGATTTTGGCTAAATCCTTAGCACCGATTCATTCCAGTACATGGAGTGAGAACCAATATTTTCCCTCACACACATTAAAGATAGAAAGCTTCACATAATCTGACTATATCGTTTTGTATGCCATGAAAGACAATATGAATCAAATTCACCATGAATTTCTTCTTCCTTGGTTTTCTGTGCAACGTCCGTCACTGTGGTATCCAAGTCAGCCTTCATTAATACATTCCTCTTTGAGATGAGGTGCTAATAAACTATGATATCTCTGACAGTAGAACTTGAAAGCTTTTTCTGAATTCTTCCTTTATTAGGAATCTGATATTTTTTAAGCAGCTAGAATACGATTCCAACAGATCCTTTAAAGGAGTATCTCTCTTTGTTTTTTCTCTCATTCCCTTCTCTTTTCAAAGAGATTTCTTTTGCCAATAGAACTATTTCTGAAGCTAAACAATACACCTTCCAAAACCATTCTTTAAACAGCAACATAGGTGATAGGGGCTTTTCAGTTACCATGTTGAACATGGAATGTAATTAACAACAGCCTGCTTTGAGAACGTGTTTTATGTTTCACATACTAGGTGAAGAGCAACATGTTTTTTACCTTTCTTCTCAGATATTCTACAGAAACTTGCATTCACAATGAATGCTACCATTTTATATGTAAAGTTACCCAGATAGAATGACCAAAGGTAACACAAGTCAATTTAATTATAGCAAACATTTTGCTTTTCTTTTTTAATTCACTCTTACTTTATCAAAACAGTAGGTCACAACTGAAGAAAGCATTTCTGTGCACAACGTGTAACCTCTGAATGTATGAGCAAGAAAGAAGAAAAAATATTAGCTAGGACTTCTGAAAAAAAATCATGTTGAAATTCAGGTGGTGAAACAAGTATTTTACCTGATTTTGCATGTTTGTATTCAATTGCACTTCTAATACAGAATAGTTAAGACTAAAAAGAAAAAACACAGATAAAGTACTATTATATATGTGCAAAAATGTGTATAAAAGTATAAAGTATGAAGAATGTAGATATGGCACATGTGAAACTACTCAGATGATCAGACAAAAATCAAAGCAGCATTCTCCTGTCATAAGATAGACGGCTTTTTCATACCCTTTATAAAGGTTGGAAGTATTCCTTTTTCTTGACAGACTATTACCACACTCCGTAGATGAAACATTTTTTCCTCAACTTCTATTACTTGCTTTCCAAAAGCTCTTCTAAGCATGGCTCAGTTGCTGGCAACCACACAGAGCACACAGGCCTGATCACAGCCTTTCTGTGATTAACATTTGCAGATGTACATGTGTAGCTGACAGATGTGCATAGGGAATCCAAAGTTTATATATATTTTATAGTTTATAGAGTTTATAAAGCACACGTGTGAGTGGAATAACTATACAAGAGAGATCTTGACTGAGGAAAAACAACCTTGAAAATCCACCGTATTGCATCAACTAAAAATAAGATAGTTGTGGCTCATGAGAGACTCAAGGAAAACAGGAAAAGAAAATGTTCTGGATGCAAAAGGATAGAAGTCTGAAACTACATATTATAAAAACCGATAAATCAGATCATCCTCAGATCAACTGCAGCACAGTAACAGAGATCGCTTCTGCTCTGACTCCAGGCCAGGCCACGTTTTGATAAGATACCAGATGCCAACACAGACCAAAGCAGAAATTACTGGAAAAACCATTGTTCAACAGACAGCTGAAAGATACATACATAAAACTGAATTAAGAAAAATGAGTGACCTACTTTTTCTTATAAGACCCAGTGTGAGGAGCTACAGCACTGCAAACGCCCTGAGCCTTCACAGACCCACTCAGCTGAGCCACCCCTAAACTACTCCCCTGACACCTGGTGCCAGAAGGACCTTGGGCTGTGGGTGGTTCCCTGAGCACAGGGCTGCAGCAGTTTAGCAGGTTTGCCACCTCCATCTGCCTCTCATCACCCCTGGTGGGAGGCTGCTGTCTCTGCAGCAGGATCAGAGCAGAGTTCATAAGCCAATGCCTTAGCTGCCCACCTCAGACCCTGTGCTTTAGTGCAAACCTGCTCTTTCACATCCATTTCATCTCCACCAGCTTGCATTGGACCAGCTGAGGCATAAGCATATTTGTCTTCTTTGCATAAAGACAAAAAAAAAAAAAACCAGAGACAGCAATGTCTTAAACTTCTGCTGGAAAACTTGCTGCAACCACAGTGTCTAAAGTATTATATGCAGAGAAACAGAGCACATGTGTAAGCAGCTTGGCACCAGGTTTTCCCGCAGTCATACTTTGTGTTAGCTCTCTGCTAGCGCGATATGGCACCAGGCACGGGGAGGTGGTGGCCAGTCCTGCCCAGCAAACGATGTCCTGCTGGGCTTTGTCTGCCCTGCCTGTGCTGCAGGCAATATTGTAATCTACAAAGGCATTTGTCATGTGGACTCCTTTTACTCGAGCACAAAGCCAGTTTGTGCAGATGGAAAAAGAAAATAGCGGAGGAAATGCAGTTACCTGCTCTAGCGCTTTCAAACTAGCTCTTGGAAACAAAGCGGTAGCATTCACTGCAAGCGTCATCACTAGAAGAGCAGCAATAAACACAAAGGATTTAAAAAACAATCCGCACTTACAAATGAACATTGATTTTCAATAAAGCCATTTGCACATTTGTTTCCTTGGACTCCAGGTTGACTGTCACCACTGATTTACAGACGAGATATCTCTATATAATACTATTACTATTATTATTTTGTAAGCGTTAAGAATTTTTTTAAGCTTTTTTCCTGCTTCCAACAGTGAGGAAAATAATATGAAAGCAAAAAAGAAGAGAAGAATGCCATTTGATTTGCTTCTCTTTCGGAGTAGAATTGCCTGGAAAGCTGAAAGAACACATAACCTTGCATTTGTTTTGAAACAGCAACACAGATCATATTGGCTTTTCACCAGAAAAGCTGCTAACAGACCCAGCACAGGAAATTAAGAATGGGCAGCTCTAGGAAAGCTTTTTATGATTCACATTCTAGGTGAGTGGCAATTTTTTCTTCCTCTCTCACCACCTTTGCACTACAAAAACATCCACATACTAGAAGGCTGTCATGCAAGAGCAAGAGGTCATGTGAAGAAATTAAAGTAATACAACCAGCTGATACAGGTCACCCTGGTGACAGAAGACCTTCTGATTCCATAGTGCCTTAATTTGGCTAACAAGCAGGATAGCCACTGAAGGAGCAATCAGAAAAAAATGCTCTAATAAAAACAGGGCAGGGAAGCAAAAAACACCTGTTTGGTGATGCTGGACACTTCACAGTCACACACCTGGAAATGCAAAAGGAGAAAACCTTACAACAAACCCCACAGCTATTTTTCATCTGCACATAGTACCTAAGGGATCTGATTTCACTTTCCAAATAGATGTAACTACATCCGCTTCACTCATGAACTGTCTCCTAACAGTGCTGATGAATAGCCCTGCATTTATCACACGTGGACACTGATCAGAAAGGAATCTGCTTTCTGCTCCAAATTTCAGTAGAAGTGGCTGAAACCATGAAACACCACAGACAACTATGGATTCATCTGGGAATCATGACACCGTTGTTATGACTCCTAAAGTGTTTTCAGACCCTGTTGAAACAAAAAGTGAGCACGTGTGCAGCATGGTTAACAGCGACCGAGAGGGCTTACCCAGGAGGTGAGTCCTCTCCCCACACAGGTGCCCAGATCTTCACTGCAGAAGGGCTGCAAGCCTGTCTGGCCTGCTGTAGTGCCAGGAACCTGATACATTCATAAATTCTATGTTTCACCCATTAGTATCGGTGTTTAATATTAAATATTTAGCGTCAATATTTAACAGGGATAAATGAGATGACCCAGATAATTATAGACTTCTCAGCCTGACATCAATGCAGGGAAAAATAATGAAGCAGCTAGTACAGGATGAGGCTAAAAAAAAGTGATGAAAGGTGGCACAATGTCAGACAACATGGTTTTAAGGAGAGAAAAAAAAAGATTTTTTCAGGCAGTTATTACCTTAAGGAAAATACAAGTTTCCTTGAGGAGGGTAACATATTTTGCCTTCCACAGGGTATTTGATGCGGTAGTTCCGGTAAAGGAGCTTGAATGATACAAAGTCAACACTGGCAGTTTTAAATAAAAACAGAAGAAACTTTCCAGACAGTATGTGGAGGTCACAAGGCTCCAGCCAGCTAATTTAAGGAGAGGACAGGAAGAGGAATCCCACAGGAGATGCAGAGAGGATAAAGGGGAATGTCACTGATTCTAGAAGTGCCCCACTGATGATCCTGCCGTTCATATTGCTCCCAATGCCCTGGGAAGCCCCATGGCTCTTCCCACCTGTTGTCTCACCATTTTCAACAAGTGAGCTTTAATTAGCATGTGCTAATTAAGTATACTTCTACCCTTAATTTGTAGCTAAATGTATGCTATGTCATGCTGGTTTTTGTGTTTGGGAATGATGGATTCACACATGTGCTTAAATCAGTCGGAATCCTTCACTTGGCTGAGCAACAACTGCCAAGAAAGGGAAGAGGAGCATATTTTTGTTGTATGAACATATGCCCAAAAAGAGTAGGACAGATCCCAAAAATCATCAAATATGGTCCTGGATGTTGCCTGGGGGTAACTTTCAACTGGTGTCAGCCTGGCCCAGATTCGAAGCAGTAGCTTTGAGCAGACAGACACATGTAACCTGCCTCCTTGAGAGCCGTCACTGCCTCCTTCCATCACAGAGGGTTCAGACAGAGTCTGAACAAAGCCCTATTCCTGCTTGTACAAAGTGAGCAATTCTTCAAGGCTTGTTTTGAAAGGGTTTTTTTTAATGGTTAAATAACTACTTGTTTTTACATTGTTATCAATCATCATGGTGAACGGCCAGTGATAACTGAAAAAGTTGGATGTGTTCACTTGGGAAGTGTACCTGGAGAGTGAGATATAAACACTCCACAGAAAAAGCGTCCTCTGCAAAGCCTGTTTTAATACCTTCCGAACACATATCTCAAGCACACTGGCATTTCCTGAATAACCATTTTAACTGCTTTAATTAAGAAAATACAGCTAAGCCATCACATCCAGGTAAGCTATTCAGGTCTGCTGAACAATAATGGTAAAAGCATTATTTCCAGAAAGTTGGGGGTGGAGCAGTTTTGCAAATTATTTACTTTCTATTCTTTCCATCATGATTCTTGTGTGAGACCAACTTTCTGGTCTCTTCTGTGCTGAAATTCACTGAGCTAAGAAATGTAAGGCTAGAAATATCCAGTCATCAATCCATGCTGGAGCTTCAGTTTAGGAGACACCTGATAAAATTTTTATTAGTTTTAAAAGTTGAAGTCTGATATCACCATGTCCTATTCTCTCTCCCCTCCTCTTCAAGGGGCACCAGTAGGTCTCATCTGTTTTAGAAGAAACTGTTTCTATCACAACAGCTGAAACTCTGGCAAAAATATCTAATTATGGAGAAGGAAACAACAGATTGCTCTAGGTTTCAGTGTTTGTGGGCAGAGAGCAATGCCTTGTGATTTAAGAAAAACAATAGAAGAATAATACCCTGCATTTTGCATATGGCTGTTTTAGACAAATGAGCTGAAAATGTTTATAAACATAAAGCTTAAAATCCACAAGAACGTGATCAGGATTGTCTAGAGTAGGGAAAAATGCCATTGCAAAAGCATCTCTGACAGGCATGGACAGTGCATGCTGGAGACCCCCACCACAATAACTGCTTCATTCAGTGGGAATCCAGCCTGGGGACCCTCGCACTGAAATCAAGCCTCACAAAAAAACAAAGCAACTCAATCGATAGTAGCAATTCAAAGCCTACAGGGGATCACCTGGCAAAGACCAAGCTTAGAGTTTGGGCATTAAATAAAAGTACAACAGTTTTTTTTAGTATAATGAAAATACTTTCTGGAAGGATTTAAATGTGCCCACATGGAATCTTCTTCTCAGCACCAGCAGAGTACTGGAGCATGAGGTCTACGCCAGCCTAGTTTCACTAAGCCAATTTCACCTGTAGCAGAGGCAACCTAGGCTAATTCCAAGACCACAGAAACGTGCAAAACTTGTGTGCGTGTGAGGGTCCTGACCAGAAAGTTAATTCTGAATTAGATGTGGCCTGGAAAGAAGGTACAGGAGAAAAGAAGGCATATGCTTTCTTTCATTTCTTTATGAGATGCATTCAACAAAGCTCTAGATTGTATAGCTGACTTTTGCTTACATACATATACCTTCTTACTGATTGCTATGGTTACAGCAAATACGCTTCTTCAGTAGCTGGCTTTGTACCCTCAGCTTGTAAAAGAACCAAAAACTTTGAAAGAATAAATCTGCCAGATAGTTCTGGAAATTATACGTCTGTCCTAAAAAAGAGAACAGGGGTGGAAAGAAAGAGAGAGATTACCTCTCTTTTAAGCTGATCTTAACTATACATGGAGATGTTGTTATTATATATTTCAGCAGCATCTGAGGGACACACAGTTGAGGGGTGATTCTGTGACCCAAGGTGCTGTGACTAGCAGGGCTAATGTCCTCTTGGCCATATCTGTGCTGGCTCAAGGCACTCTGTGTGCTCTCAAAATCCCATTTCACGCCTTCTGGCTATGAAGCGGGGGCCTGGCTGTGCCTGCCATGGCAAGGAGAAGGCTGAAGATGGAGAGAGAGGAGTTGGCCTTTAATACAAGTCTCACTGCTCTTGTACCACAGCAGGGACAAGCACCAGGAAGTCCCTGCCCACAGCTGCCACCCCCTGCCACCTCTTGGCCCAGGCCAACGAGGCACAAGGCCACAGCTGTTTTGCCGTGGGAGGAAAACAGCTGCCAAAGGCAATGGCCTTTTTTGTCTGTACTGGAGCTGACATCGCAGCACATGCACGCACCAAGCCGAGGCCCGCAGTCTCTGGCTGCATGGGGCTCTGCATGGCTGTGACCCTACCCAGCCCCTGTCTGATGCAGGGGGCACAGAGCGAGCCCTGCCCTAGGGTCTGCCTCAGCGTGCAGCACCCAGCCAGATGAGCTGTCCCCCTCCATATACCTACACCATCTGAGTGGATTCAAATATTCCTGCAGCTAGCACAGAGCTCCACCAACCTGCAGCAATATGGTTATGTGAGCTCAGACCACCTGCTCTCAGGTTCACTCTGACAAGTATACATGAACTGCAATTGCCACTTTGAACTCCAGAGCAGCATAGGAAATTAGCCGAGGTGACCTGCCCAGCCAATGCACCCTGGTGCTGCTGGTGACCTTGCTGGGACCTCTGTCCTGTGCACACACAGGGCCCTGGGGGGAGGCCTTTGTCCCCCCGCTTTCTGAACTGAATCTTTTGCATCACACCTCCCGGGGCACAGCAGAGAAGCTTGGCCAGATGTTTCAATTTCCTCATATTCACAACTCTGATTGCATTAGACTAGACAGGATTTCTCCACTGGCACTACCCAGGGGTAATGTGAAATGAGTTATGAACATTATCCACTCTGCAGTGTACATATCTGATGCTGAGAAAGCCTTAATAGGGTCAAGTGGAATTTCATGCTTGAAGAATCTCATATGCTTGGACATGACCCAGCTTCAGAAAATGAGTTGGTTGTATTTCTGTACAAACACTTCGGAGATGCCGTTCCTCGTAGAAAGCAGCCGCTGGCTGAGGCAGCCTGGCACTGCCTGTCCCAACAGGGACTCTGTCATTTCTGCTGTAAGCTGTCTGCTGCATTAAAGGGCTCTTATTCTTTCTAAAAGAGTGACTTTAGCAGTGTTTGGTGCTGTTTATTGAAATAGATAGCCTGAACTACAAAGGAAAGTAAAAAGCCTAGCTTTTGAGCAAGTGGTAACCATGACTCAGCTCTTTGTATGATCTCAACGTTTCAGATACTTAACAGAGAGCAGAGGACACAGCACCTCTTTCTAAAACAAAAGCTGAAGGTTTTGCTAGAATCTTCTGTATTGCTCAGTAAGTAACAGAATCAGGGATACCTTGCTCCCACACACACTTGCACACGGTCAGTACCTGCCCATAGCTCTGGTGCCCGGTCTGGTTTAGCACAGGGCTGCTCTTGCTCGTGTATCAGGAGGGTTCCGGGTGCCCTATTTGAACTTATAAGGGCTCGATGTCTTTGAAACCTCCACCCTCAGCCAAAGCAGTCTGACACTGACTGCACCCAACCGGCCCAGGAGTGACAAGGATGGGGCAGAGGGAGAACAGGCAGACAGAGAGAGTGATCACATAACGTCTCATTTTGTTGAGAAATCAGGCTAAAAATCATTAGCTAATTAAGATGATCATTTTTGCAGTCAAAACACGATACGTTTGTATTGACTGCTATATACATGATCAATAATAATATTTAGCATTGCTGTGGTGCTTTTTGCATGCAGCATGATTTATTTAATCACTGACCAAGCAGTGCTGAAGGTGAAATTCCAGTGTCTGCAGGGTTTTTGCATAACTGCAAGGGAGACTTGCCTGACAAAGGCTCAGTCAGGAGTTAACACTTTGTGCACAATTATCATCAAAAGAATTGGTAATTGTCTTAAGATAAAATATATTTATTTTCTTACAATCACAATAGCTCACCCAGCATACACTCCCTAACACCTCTGTGCCACAGATTTGATCCGAGCCAGCCCAACCAGCTACACTTACTATTAATGTTGCTTTGTGTAAATGTGTGGATTTAATAACAGAGGAGCTTGGGGAGCAGACTGTCCAGCAAGCCTTGCACTGCTGACAGGCCAGCTACCACAGGCTTCAAAGGCAAGTACAAGAAACCCTTCGTAGACTTAGAGGGAATAGCTGGTTCGGAGAAAAAGCCCTAATTAGTTAGAAGATGGCTTGTACCCTGAAGCACAGGAGACATTCTAAGGTAATTAAATATTAAGAAAATTAGCATGTAGTTCATGAACCACACAAGCAGGACGAAACAGTGCCTGCTAGCACTGAAGCAAACTATTCTGGTTGCACAAAAATTAATACTTCTGTTATTAATGTGACCTTTACCTCAGCCTCAATTTAAGACTGCAAGAATGGGAGAAATGAGGAGAATTCAAGAGGAACCACAAAAGACACCAAGCCTCATCAGCAACCAACACAGCCTGGGGAAGAGACAGACACAGCAACTACTACTCAGCCCCAAGCAGGTGCCCATGGGTCTATGTGGGGCTGGTCACTGCTCCAGCCCCCACCAAAACCCCTAGATGTCAGCTGGCCTGATGCAGTGCCAGATGGTCTCTGCTTTTAAGGAAAAGGTAGAAAAGGACTCCAGCTGAAGTTACTCAGAGGGAAGAAAGGAACATGTTATGAAGAACAACACCATCTAGGAAACACATGGAGCAGTTTGGATAGGTGCAGGAAAGGGCAAGGAAAGATGTAGTGGAACATAGTTGAAATGTGAATTTCCAGTAGTCTCCTACTCGTAAATTAGGATAAAGAGACAGAATATGAGACAGGTAAAATGATCTTGATAGTACAATACAAGAGGTAAAATGTGTGTGATAGAAACCATGAGAAAAACAATGGCATCACAAGTGCAGATTCATACTGCTTCCCACCAAACCATGCATGAGAGAAATTAGAGAGGAGCATTGGTGCGCACAAAAAGGATATGCAGAGTAAATTCAAAACTGTGTTAAAGACTGCAATATTTGCTAACAACTTCCATCAGTGATGAGCATCAGGGTGCTGAGTTTTCCCAGCCTATACTACATTTTGCAAGGATGAGAGGTTTATTTGGGAGTTTTTGTATGTTTTCTTTATCCCCTCTAAGCTGAAGTCATCTTTCCTCATGGGCTATAATGTCTCAGCACCAAAGCCCCTGGACAAAGGCTCTCCTTTCTTCTCCCTACCAGGCCTTCACTGCAGGTTCTTGCACTTCATGCTATGAAATACATACCACTTTTATACTTCAGTGTGCACAGCAACCTATCTCTGCCCATAAAATATTCTCATCCTTGTCTCTGTTGATAATACTTCCTAATTTCTATCATTGTATCTGTCCAATAGCATTGATTATTTTCAGCCCTACTATTATTTTTGAAACTGTAAATCAATTCACTGTTGGGACTCCGCATGAAGTACAGTCTCCTACAGCCACCTCTCCTGTTTCTCTTTGCAATCAAACTTCTATGTTTGAATTTCTTGGCACTGGTCACAGCCCCCACATTTAGTTTCAGACCCTTCTTCCACACAAGCATTTCGCTGGAACTTTGACTCCATAAGGAGTGGCCTCACTGTCCCAGACAAGCCTCACAGCCCCAAGGAGAGTGAGCTTTGCTGGATGACCATCCTTTCTGCTTCACTGGAAACCCTTGAAACTTTTGGGGAGGAATGAAAGCAAATTTCAAAATCTCAGTATTTTTCCCAGGATTGCAATTCCTATTTCCTAGCCAGCCATAATTTATATACAGAATGACAAAACCAGGGGAGCATTGTGGAGGCAGAGCTGTGTGATTACCTCCCAAGGTCTGGCAGGCAGGCTGCTGTCCTGCTCCTGTTATCTGATACAGCAAAAGAGCACACTCAGTTAATCCCTGCTGGCAGCTGCCATTTCGGCTTCTGGGTCTGGTGGCAACACAAGGCATCTAATGCTCCTTTAAATGCCTAGGAGATTTATGTGAAAAGAAATATGGGCACCTAACTTGGGGGGGGGGGGGGGGGNTAAATCCCAAGTTAGGAAAGACCTTTTTCACACAGTACTACAGGCAAAGAAAAACGTGAATGTATGTACAAATGGTGACAAGTTGCATGTTTACAGCCACTCATCTATGAGTAGGATAGCTTTAGTCTTCAACAAATATGCACAGCTTTTCATATATGTCAATGCAGTCATACAGGGCAATCAGTAATTCTGTTCAAAGAGTAGATAGCAAACATGAATGAGTAATTTTACCAGGAGTTTATCCAACCATGAACACAAAAGCAACAACGTCTTAAAAAGCCGTACATAACTTCTGTAAATTAGGAACAACATTGCAAAAGCACAAATAAGCTGGAGCCCACCTTAAGTATTAAAAGAAGACCTTTGCCCTTAACCGAGACTACCTGCAATAGGTGCTGATGTGTCTGCGCTGGCAGCCTGGTGGTACAGCTTGTCTCAGCCCCTCGCTGTAGGTTTGGACACAGACCTTGTAATCAGCTCCCAGACCTGCTGCCACTGAGGTCTGCAGGGAGTTCAGAGATAGACCAGTCTTAACAACAGCTGACCACAGCGTCTATCACTCTCCCACCATTGCCAATCCTCAATATTTTCAATCACAAGCCAGAGTCCCCAAAAATTAGCTTTCCAGAAAGCCCATTTATGTAGCACAATCAGGCTGGTGCAAACAGGGTCACCTTATGCATAGACCTGCATCCTAACTCTCAAACCTCCTCGTGCAGCTTCCCCCTGCACCAGCTGTCCCTCAGCCTCCCACCCAGGGCACCCCTCGGCCGCCCACCTCCTCCTGTGGGGCCGGGCAGGTCGTAGGCCCGGGCAGAAATGGCGGCAGGCCCCATGGCCTCCACCACCAACCTCTTGCCGGGCAAGGCAGAGCGCCGCTTTTACTTCCTTTCTAACCCAAAAAACAGTTTATATCAGTTTACATTTCCAAGGCTATCATGACAAGGAAAAGTGCCAGAAAGTTAGTTGTTTTTTTTGTTTTTTTTTTTTTTAAATGAAAGCCTACTTTACATGTTTAGCTTCTCCAAATATACACAGCCTACATTGTGTTTTGGGAGGCCTAAAGTCTAGCTCTGTGCAAGTGAGAGAAAAACTCAGGGCCTAAATCTTCTTGAAATATATGCTGTGTCTGTGATTACCAGTGGAAATGTGCCATAACACGCGTCAATCTAATTTCGGAAGCAAAATGTCCAACCGGATGGCATATTGCTAATTTTTTCTCCTTCCCTGTGATTCTATGCAAATCCTGTCATTTCCCCCATCTCAGAGTTGTCTGCAGCCATCAGAAACACTGACTTCTGTGCATTTAGCATTCGTGTGAGCTTGACAAGAGCCAGCACTTCTGATCAGTGCCAGTGCTGCTGAAGGAGAACTTGACAAGATTTACAGGCTACAGGAGTTTGCACCTTTCTTTTCTTTCCCTCTCCCTAATTCTGACTCTGTAAAATGTCCCCAGCCATTGTTTTCTCTTTCTGTCACTGTGCCATTAACCTAATTAGCCACAGGAAACAAAGAAATCAAGGTACTGCTTAATACACCAAATTTTCAGAATGACTTGCTGCAGTTTTGTCTGTGTGAAAAAAAAGATGCCATAAAAGAAAAATATAAGTTCCTCTAAATTAATCTCTGAGAATCGGAAATAAGAAACAAAGTTAAACAGAGATTTTAAAAAGCCGTATTAATTTTTGCATCAGCCTTTACTTTTTACAAGAAAAGTATGTTTGGTGTTAAACACTCAAGATTCAAAATTTTAGCATGATACCGGTATGTAGTGACATAGCAGAGAGATTAAAATATTAACACCTTGGGTTTTTTTTATTGGTGGTGGTTTTTTTGTTTGTTTGTTTTGAAGGAGCTGGCCATCACTCTTTTAGCATGTATTTGTCTGGTTTATCAAGTTTAACAATTGTGGTGTGTCTCCGGACTATAGGGCTAATATAATTAAATCCTATTAACACATCAGGAATAAAATCCTTTAATAGGCACATGAGGCTTTGAGAGGCAGCTCATTCCTGAGCAGATTTAATATCCTTAAATTAAGCAAGTGTGAATGGGAGGATGAATCTTATTAAAAACTTAAATCTGATTATATTTGAAAATTATTGGTTTCTTAATGTAATAAATTATCCAATACAGAGTAGAACAAATAATATATCCTAGCTTCACATAACTCCACTCTATAACAAGTGACAAACGAAATTAACAATGACTGTGGGGCAAAAAGGAAGGTCTTTTTATAAAAGTCATTTTGCATAATGAAATACTTAAATCATTTTAACAAACACTGGGGGAGGGGATGGAAGATATATGTGCAGATGAGGGCATTAGAACAGGACTCATTTTTCCTCTTCAAAAAGTGAACACAAAGATAGTAGGATTGTGGGGTTTTTTTCCTCTAAAAATGCCATTCTGACGAATTTGTTGTAAATTTTGAAAAGAAAAGCTGAAACTTATGTTGGTGGGAGCTGATTCCTTTTCCAGAAGGCTAATGCAAATGTAAACCATCTGCCACACATTCTGCTGATAAAGCTGTACTTCCGAACAATGGACCAACAGCACTGGAATACTAAAACATTAGCTCAACATTAGGAAAAAGTTTTGAGACGGATTATAACTCCCAGAAAAAGTAGGCATTTTTACTTTCTTTCACCCATAGAGGAATTATACAGCCTTGTGTGTACATATACACACGCACACATGTAGGTCGCTCCAAAAGTAACGCCTCCTATTTATTTCCACGGAAACTACAAGGAGCACAATAACACTATTCGATAGAGCAAATTATCAGCCACAAAACACTATTTCTCAACAGTCACCACCATTAGCTGTGCATTTTCACCAGCATAAGAGCCTGCATGCCACACTGAAAAATCAGCACCAGCAGAGGTGCCCCACTGTCACTACCACCACTGCAGAAATGCACCACCACCGCCTCACTGTGCTCACGTCCACAGGTTGGTCTCCAGAAACATTCAGCAAGCATCAGTGAATGTCAATGGGTGCCATTTTTTCCACATGGAGGAATTCAGTTCCACACCTTTGCTCCATCTGCGATTCGATGGCAGACTGCCCCTCTGCTGCCATCTGTTGCATGGCGACAACATGGAATGAAATATTGGTGGGAAGGTTCAACCTCTACTGCCGTATCGCCAACATCCACCTCTGATATCGTGGGCCAACACAGTAAAATGAGAGGCATTACTTTCAGAGCAGATATTGTGTGTACACAATGACCTTTTCTTGTGTAATGTACACAGAACATAAATCAGGAACATATAGGAAGAGGTAAAGGTGACAACAGGATCCTCCGATAAGGTAAATAGCGCAAGCAAGCAAAGAGTTCAAAGCTCATGAATACCATGGCTACTTTGAATGAAAACTGGAGATTACTGTTAATCCTTGAAAGGTGAATATTTTTAAATCTCTTCCTTCTAACATTGAGTCATTGCAAAGTGTTGACAAGTAACAGCCAAGCAAGCGGGAGTGTGACTAGCAGTAGTCTGAGGTCTTTCAGAAGCAATATTAATAATCAGGACAGTGGGCACCATCCAAATCCTAATGAATTGAAGACAAAGTCCCAGTGGATTTTTAATCTGGACCTCTGTGACATACTCATGATTGGAAGAACTGGGAACCAGAGAGATTTTCTTCTAAATCAGGTTACCAACATGATTTTCTACAAATGCATGCAAGCAAATATAGTTAACCTGAGGAGAACACCGTGAAAATGTATTTATGGATACATTATAAATAAACACAACTCTTTAAATATCATGCACAAAATGTTCTCTTGTACTACTTTGATGATGGTAGACACAAGGATAAGAATCTGTAGTGAAAAAGTTTATGATGTATCTATCATGCAGTGCAGCAGCTTAAAACTGTTCCACTGTTTCACTGCTGAGCAATATTTTTGAGTGCATTCCAGGTATGCGTACATGACTAGATACGTATGCATCATAACAACAGATCTGGATGTAATGTAATGTGATCTTAAAATGCTAATGATCTAACCGGAAAACTTCCATAGCCAAGAGTTCCTCCAACTGTGCTAATTATTCAGGCATCAAGGTGGCAATGAGAAGAAAAGCTAAGTAATCACAAGTTAAAATTTCTCTAAAATGCAATGCCAGTAATACAAGAAAAATAATATATATTATTATTATTTTACTTACCTGCCTACTGGAGCTGATGTGGTTTCAAGCAGTAAGCAGGGACCAGTAAAAGGAGTCCTCAATATCTCAAATCTCAGATACATTTACGTGACTCTAGAAGTCCACCTCCATGTGCACTTCCATAATTTGAATGTCTCCTTAGGAAAAAAAAAAGTTATTTAATTGCAGAAAAACGCATATCGTTATGACTTCTTTAACAGTAGTTATCTTGCTTTTACTAAAACTACCGCTTAAAAATCAGTTAGTCTTTCTGCAATTACTGCCTCAAGTTGTGTGTTTGTTTTAGACTACCAGTAATTTTCTTCCATTATTTTTTTATTTAAGTAAAATAACTGATACGTGTGTTTAGTATACAAAATAGGCTATTATAGAATAAGTAAATTAATTCTCGCCCCACCTTTTGTTGCTAGTACTCATTTATCTTTAAATCTGAGGGGGGGGTTGAAATTTTAAAAAGAGTTCTGGTTGTTTCTTAGATGGATGACAGATTTTGTTCTAATTAATCTAGAGCACTGTGTATAGAAACGACTGCAAAAGCAAACATGTCTATTAACAAAAAGCAGTGATTACTGCTTGGCATTTAGCCAGTAACTCTACATAAGCAATGAATTGATGCCTGCAACTGTCTCAGTGCCATATGGGTTCTGCTGTAGCAATGAATTGGATCCAACGCAAGGTTAAGATGTGTCAAATTTAACTGGGGTTTAATTGATACTGGTAAAGAGGCTCTAAATAAAGAAACAGTGTGTGTGCTATTAGAAACAGGATGCATGTCAGCCTACATCTCCCAGCTTGTTGGCAACAAAACTATGTTGAGATATCCAAAGGAGTTTCCAAACTTTTTTTTCGTTTGTTTAAATGAAAGAAAAGAAAGAGACAGACAACAAAAACTCCAGGTTAACAGGCTTACTAGGACTTAATTGGAAAGACAGACCAGTAATCAGGGATACAATGCTACAGTCCCCATATATTTCTGGTTTTCACATCCTAAGTCTCTTTTCACAGTGATGCCAGTCATTTCACCCAACTGAAAATCCAAGCTAGTGTTTCCATTTACTTATGAAAATATCCCTAAGTACAGGAGTGGCACAAGATTGCACAGCTCAATATTCAAGAGCCAGAAATGGTAAAGTTGCCTACAAGAAAGATTATCCTTTCCTAAACAGCAACAATATATTCTATGATCCCTAACCAGCCTCGGAAGTTTTTCATTGCATGTGATTGTTATTTTTGTTCTACTGACAGCTTTGTTGCAATGAGCATTTCATACAAAGTGATGTGTACTTAGACTGTGAAGACCTAAATTGTTCAGTGGGAGTGGATCAGCGCCTGACCTGAGAACCAGGGGGCTACAGGGATCCTTTTTTATTTGGAGTAAACCAGAGATGAATAGCAGGTCAAAAGTATTCATCTTGGCACCCAGAGAGTCTCCTCTCCTGTCCAAATGCAAACCATTTCAGGTCCAAGCTTCTGGAAGCGCCATAACAACAGATGCTAATGTTCAAAATGACAGCCCCTCCCCTCCCCCCACCTCTGCGGGCCTTAGGAGAGGAAGTTGAGATAAAGGGTAAAGTGACTTAGATAGAAGAGTGCAAGCACCCTTGGTTTGCAGCTTTCCACTGAACCACCGTCCCCGTTTCTCTTCATCAACAAGGAAGAATAAGGCAATAGGAACAGAACTCCCACATATTGCTACAGAGACATTCAGCACCCCACTGGCCACAGCCCAGAGCAACCTGCTGCAGCTGGGCAGGCAGCCAGGCTGGAGGGTCTCAAGCCATCCCTTCCAGTTTCAGCAGGCCCATGATTTGGTGATTCTGTAAATAAACATCTTTTTGACACCAAGCCTGATCTCATCTTCCATTATATAAAAAAAATTGATAAAAACAACCTGATAAGTAAAAATATGGAATTGAGGTATTTTTAAGACTCCCCATCTTCCACTTGTTACTTTTCTGAAGATATACTGCTTTCATCTAACCGTTCCTCATGCTCAAGTGGCAGCAGCCCATAAATATCTCAAGCTACCTTTCATTAAAACTGTTTTGATTTACTTCCTTCAAAAAGTAAAAAGAAAGAAACCACCCATGCTGAGACCATGCTGAACCTGTGCTGGCTCAACTACATCCATCTTTAAAATATTTTAAATTTTGTTTTGGGATTAGGCCACCCTCCACTTCATATTTGTGCAATCCCTGGCATAGCGAGGTCCCAGTTGAAAGCCAGAATTTCTAGGCATTTCCCTACTAGCAACAATAGTATTATACTTTATTCTAACAACCTTCATACGTGAAATTCTTCAACGGTACCTTTGCTTCTGCCTTCCAGACCAGTATATTTTGAGTCAGCGTTTAAGATCAGTGTTGCGTCTAATGGTATTTACTGCATTTTACCATTGCATCAAATGCTATCTAGCCTTTATTTGATGCCATACAGTCTTTTTCCTTAACATTAACTTTGTGCAATATTCTATAGCTATTCTGACAAGTTTTTATTATAACATTTTATTGAACAACTAACATATTTTTGGTAATCATTTTGCTGCAATTTTGGTACATTTTGCCAGCACTGAAAAATGTTTTCTAGTAATTGTAATGATTTCTTTTCACTTGGCTTTGCTGGCAGTGTTCTAATCCCGTAGGTGGCTTTTTGCATTGTTTTAAACCCTGCAGGGAGTAATGACTGTGTGACATATTCGGCAAAGGAACCATTTACAGTAAAAGGACATTGTTCCATTACTTATATTAAGGAACAGAGACAAAAAACTAGACAGGGAAATAGAGTAAAACCAACTGTATCTATATAGCTAATGTTTGATATTTGTCAGAAAGACATAACAGAGTTGTTGTTCTCTCTATGCAGACAGTGGAATCAATACAATTCTACAAATAAACCTATGACAAAGAAGAAAAAGTTGTTTGTTGCTTATTAACGTTCAGCAATATTATGTGCTCTATATATTTCAAGCAAAAAGTAAACCCCAGTCTCATATTGCAAGGAACACAATGAAAGAATTATTTACTACTGTATCTTTAATGCCCCACTTACTATCTTGTCTGAAAAGACAGAGCTTGATTTTCTTCCTCCCTGTCCTTTCAGACGATGTGTGTGTCTGAAAGACAAGATTGCCATGTTACTGCCAATTCTCTAATACACAGTCTTGTACATGGGAAATCAGTATGGAACACTGCACTCACATCTCCAGTAACTTTTTACAGCCTTTAAATTGCCAGTCTTCTGACTACATTTCTTCAAACAATATTGCCATCTGACTGATATCAATCAAACGTATTGCCCTTTGATGTCAGAACTCACAGAGTCATCCCACTTGACTGAATTTTGATTACCTCTATATTCAGAAAAGTAATGTGTTGTTCTTCAAAAAAAATAAAAGAAGCAACAGCATAGCCACTGTGCGTATTTAATAAAAGGAATATTGACTCCTGTATTAGGAAAAAAATGCCAAAAACATTAACTTTGAGAATAACAATTTTGATATTCCAGCTTTGTGTGTATGTTTTGCTTCCTGAGTGGAGGTAAATTTTTACAGTGTAGCATGGAATGGATAATAAATATTTAGAGATTTAACCTCTAATACCAGGTTGTGGCCCAGACTGCCTCCAAGACTTCCCACATCCTACTGTCCCTACAGCATCATTACAGAAGTGGACATATGCACCCTGTTGCGGTGTCCAATACTATTTCACATGCATCATAGCAGGAGAGATGCTACCACCCATTTTTTTTTCTTTAAATCGGTCATATGTTGAAGCAAGATTCAAAGATAGAAGCCTTTGCTCAGCAGGGAACAAATCAGAGATCAAATTTTCTATTGTTTAAGTCAGTTGAAAAAGCCCTACAGAATCAGTCACAAAGGAAGGAAGCCCAACTAAAGGCATCAAAAACAACGATCACGGTAACTGCTGCATTCAGTCAGTCCATGTGGAAACGAAGGGACTGGATAGCTTACAATGACACATCATTAAGAAATGGTCTATAAAACTGTGTTGAAAGCCAGAGTCATAACTTGAAGGTTTTCAGATGCTAGGACTTCATTTCCATTTATGCTTTTCTTATGCTTTACTTGGATCCCTGCAGTATTTTCTTTCTCCATGTTCTTCTCTTCGCTTCAATGAATGCATAGCCTTCCCTTAAAAAAAAAAAAAA
>WBMW01005184.1:789253-830354 GCA_013396635.1 Penelope pileata
AAAAAAAAAAAAGACAACTGCAAAAATCACATGCATTTCTACCACCCTCGCCCCCATCCTGCATCCCACCCTTCGTGCCGATCCTGCGGGTGCTCTGACTTCAGCTCTCACCTTGTCAACTTTTACAGGAATCCATTATTTGAGGGGAAAAAAAAAAAAAAAATCTGCTCTCCCAGGTGGCTTGCTTTTCCTGCCACTCAAGGAATGGATCTACCACCCTCACAAGAACCCCTCACCTCTCCAGACACCACTGTCAAATATCAGCAGCAATCCCCAAAAAGAGCAGTCTCCACAGAAGGGAACTCACTCATTCCTCAGATATGCACCACCTGAGACTAGAAAATTTCACTTCATCCTTCAATGATTAAAGTTCTGAGGAGATGGAGATTTCAACCACAAGGAGAGGCAACCTAAGTCACCATCATGTAAATACGGTTCCCAAACCTACAGATAACAGAACTAAAAAGCTTAGTTTTGAAAAACCCTGTCCAAAGCATAGACCTGAAATTCAAGTATTTTTAGAGGACAATGAGACACGGGTTATACTAACAAGCTCTGTTTTTGAAAACTATTCCTGTTACATGCTTGCGAAAGCAGGAGACAAGGTGAGATGTGTACAGAAGACCTCTCCTCACAATCTGTGACGATGAGTTCCCGGGAGATCAGAAGCTGCGTGCAGTGTCAGTATTCTCCTGGTTAACACCGCTCACTGCCTCCAGTCCAAACAGCTCAGGCTGGCTGGTTAAAAAAATTCTATATACAAGAAAGCTTATACCCAGCAAGTGGCTCACACATTAACAGCAAACAGGGTTGCACTGTCCCTCTGATTCCCATATATTTTCCACAAATACACCACTCACCACACACCAATTCATCCAGTGCTACTGCATGCAATATTTCTTTCTTTGTCTTTTTTTCCCACCTGTACCTCCTCAAATGTAGATAGGATAGAATTTTCAATAAAAGTAAACTAGAAATCAAAGTGAAGCTAATAATCACTTGCAATAGAAGCAAAGTTAAACAATTCCTGTGGACTTTGGAAGGTCCCACCCTTACAATATAATCAAAGCAGCTTTTGACAGCAAACTACTAGTTTTAAACAGAACAACCAGCTTCTCTAGCTTCTATCTTCCTTTCTGGCCTTTTAAGTAATTGAGTGGGTTTCAACCATTCTCAACTTGGCAATCAGTACACCTGTGTTACCATACCAGCCCCAGCATTCTTAGGCTCCCTAAACTAGCAGTTTCTGTGGTCTGTATTTCTGCTAAAAGTGTTGGCTGTCTTTTGCTTATGTCCCTCATGAAAATTCTGGTCTTTTGCAATGCTTAGCTTTTGCCGCACTCTCACTCCATCACTGTTGCCAATACATAAAGTTCCTTGGCACATCAGGGCAGACAAACTGTTTCTCTGGATGGCTCATTTTTCCAGAAATGACATGTGTCACAAAGCACCTCAAACTCCTTAAACCCTGCATTCATCCTAGCCACTCAATATATTCCTGTGCCCTTGTATACAACCTTCAGGCTTTGAGAAGAATTAACTTTCATCAAATCAATCCTCAGTATTCCTAGCATAACTGACTGTACTGTCACACCTAAAGCCTCTGCTTCTTCAAACAGCCTCCTCACCCTTTATGCAGGGGTAGGGGGGAAGGATACCACCTACTTTCTTAATTCTCACCCTTAGAATAAGCCTGAGCATTTATGGAGGTAGCAAAACCCTATGTGTCAGAATTACGTTCTTTCTGCTAGGAGCAGGCACTCCAAACACTCACAACATCATTTTCCATTTCTGTGCCAGGCAAACTGCCCCAGCCAGTGCTCTCTGAGTCTGAGCAAGGAGCGAGACTGGCTCCAGGCTACACATAATTCTTAAAGTTTTACTTTGAAGAATTATTTTAACTGACAAGGGTGGGTTTTGTTATTTTTTTTTCCATTTAGGTCTAAATGGCTTATAGTGACACATATTTCTATTGGTCAGCTACACAAAAAGATTAGCTCTGCCAGACATTACAGTACCTGGTGCTGCCAACCAGAAAAACAAGATTTACAGCTGTGTGGGTATTTTATATCACTGTTAGTCTTCTTTGCCTGATTGCCTTTTCTAAGGCCATTACAATTGTGAGCTGTGCTTAAAATACAACTTGTAATATATTAAGGAGAAATACATCAGTATGGGTTTTGTTTGCTTCCTCAAAGTGCTGCACTCGCAGACATAGACTCCCATCCCCAAAAGAGACATTCTGTGCATTCAGCATCCATCCCAGATGCTCCCTTACCGTCCCATCGAGCAGTCTGAACAGAGAGGCCAGGCAGCAGCAGAGGCGAGCAGGGCAGAGCACAGTGCCAGTGCCGGCCGTCATTGCCCGCACTAGGGCACAGCCCCAGAGCACAGCAGGGGTGTGAGCTTGCCCCATGCCAGGAGCACCGCAGTGCTCAGTGCTTGCATTAGGAAATGGATTTCCACGTGGAAGCAAAAAAGGCTTTAATGTTGCAAGGCTGTTATGTTTCTTATGTCCCCCACTTGTCACTGGCCCAGCCACCCCTTTCTTTTTTAATCTAGGAGTACATTTGCTTCTTACCATAAACAAAGAAAAATACAGAGAGCCTCAGCATCAAAATCCCGCGAACTGTAACCACATGTATGAAGTACTTAACAGCTACCACAAAAGAGCTCACAAATGAAAGTAAGAAAAATGTGACTGAAATGATGCCTACAGAATTTTAAGACTCAAATTTTGGCACTTCTTAACAGCACAGTCACAAGAAAGTTGTGTCAGCAGTGCACTAGCACAGAGAGCATCCCTCCTCCAAGACAGTAACAGAATAGTCACTGGTGGATGACTGGTAGATTTTGCATCATTCACTAAGTAAATGAATGAATGAATAAATAAAATTTTAGGAGTTGAGCATTGCATAAAGTAGCATTGCATGGTTATTATGTTCTGGTCATCCGATAGAAGGCTGTGAAGAAGACAACATCTGTATTTCAGAAGAAAGCCCTACTTGAATGGTGCTAATATCTCTCAGGTGTAAGCAATTAATTTTTCAATGCATGCTCAGCCATTTTTTCAGATATATTCCTTCTTTGCCTTTCTGGCACTCTAACCAATAAATCTCTTGCTGCAAATCTGATGGATACCACCCCATCCTATGTACATGTTATGTTCTACTTACAGATGAGAAGGCACTTCCACCATAAGGTCCAAATCACAGTTTGGCTTTTCAACATTCCTTAAACAGCAGTGTCCTACTTCCTTCTTCAGCCCTACCTCAACCTCTTAAATAACTTCCACAATATGTGCAAATAGAGATGTTGCTACTTAAAAGAAGGCAGGGAAATTAAACACAGTGTATCATTTTAGAACAATGTCACTGCTCAGATATTTATGACAATTAGAATATGCAGAGATAATGACTTTATGACCTGGTTTAATGAGGAGAAAATTAATAAACTCCTCCAGAAGATGTTCTAGCCACTGCAGGAATAAGGTATAACCTTAAAAACCAAAAAATCTGTCTAAAGGCTGTCCATCCATACACACAGAGTGATCAGTTTGGAGCTTGGCCGCAACAGCCAGTTCTTTGCTAAACAAGTCCACTGAGAACAAAGAAACATGGAGATAATGTAAAAGTTTCTTCTGGAATTACTTAGGGTATTGATGGAAAAACTAGGGAATAATTAAAATTATTTTGATCGGATGAGATGGCCATTGCAGCAATTCAGAGTACAATATGTTAACTTAAGAAGCTACTTGTGGGAGTTACAAAAGTCAAACACAAAAGGGCTTAGCACCAGAGAATACGATACAGTATTAGTTTAGCCTATGATCCAGTGTAGTGCTATTTTTCTTTAAAAGCTTACACAATGCTATATTTTGTGCTGCTGGCAAAAAGTTCTAATAATATGTTTTTAGATTGGCAGTTCCTGCTCTTGGTGTTCATTTAAAACTCGCTCGTGTTTCAGAATTGGCATTTTCAAGATGACAAAGAAACAATGAACACTTGTATCATGGCTCATCATGTTTTGCTGTTCTGGATCATTTCTTTCTTTCTCAATTTGATTTTTCTTGGCTGCTCAATCTTCAAACAGCTTATCTTTTAATTGTTACATTACAACTTCACAAGAATACTACTTTGTGGATTGGCCTTGAGTATCATTTTTTTGAAGCCCCATCAGAGGCATTGACCTTCCATTCTCTTGCCCTGAGTCAACAGCATGTCACTGAGGTCTACGCTGAGCCTTTTACCTTTACATACTTTTCCATCCCTGTATTTTGTCCCCGAAGGCTGCCAAAAAGCAACAGTACATCACATCTTACTGACGGCGCTTCAGGCCAATACATCCAGGTACTTAGAATATAATTGCACTGTTATGCAAACAATAGGTGTTTTACAAAACGATGCAGTTACCGATACTTCATCTTAGTTCATAGCTGATGTGACAATTACTCCCAAGAAAACTAAGTATGAAGGGTCAATTTTACCCTTCATCAGCTCAGAACCAATTGTTTTATGAACTCCATTAGGAAATACTATTTTTTTAAGGACATGTTCCCTTGGACCAGAATTTTTGTATTTCTCTGCTATTAGTTAAGATTTCTCTTCCACCCCAACTCTCCCTGTCCACCTCTGGACAGATAACAGCATAGGCCAGGGACTATTATCAAATCACAGCAACAACAACACAGTAATTTTGAGTCTATTATTCTCCTTCTGCAAGGTCATGTCAACAACTAGCCTTTACAAGTGATAACTCAGGCAGTCTAACTCCTGAAAAGATCCATGTTGGTTGTTTTAACCATGAACTTTAGAAAAGTTTTTGCCACAAAGTATTTTAAATTAGAAAAATATGAAGAACAAGCCATTGCCCAGTTGTCTTTATGACCAGTTCTGCGCTGCCTTCTGTTCAAAATAAGTTCTGTTCAAAATAAGCACTTGCTTAAATGTTATCCTGAAATAAAGCAATGTTAAGGCAGTTTTAATAAATTAACAGCCTTGTGAAGCTTTGGACAATATCTATTCTTGTCCTTCTGTTTTTGAAAGCAGAATACAAACCCAGTAGTCATTAGAAAATACTGCAGACTGTGGAGTAATGAAGAGTAAATATTGATAGGAGGAATTTACCAGCTTCTGTTTCAGGCTATGTAATGTACTGACGTCTCATACATACAAAGCAGCTGCATCTGCCCCTTTCATTTGTTATTACACCCCTGCTTTTAAGACTTTCTAGATTTTTGTTAGGAAAATATATTTTCAAACTAAGCTTCCATCATGCCATCCCTTTGCCAGCATACAGACCACCACAGCAGCTCCAGGAAATCATCCCTTGCAGGAGGCTCAGCCTACTCCAGTACTCCTGCACAGGTACATTACAGCTTGCAAGATAGGGTTATATATGGCTTTGACAGGGAGATAGAAATATTCAAACTCATGCATACACGTGCAATGACGTGCTGCAACAGCCAACAGTTCTTTCTATTTAAAATTTTACTCCCTTCTCACATTACCTCCAAGGAGAAGTAGGATAATAGAGATATCTGCAAAGGGGAGCGAGAGATCCTTACAGATCCTCCTGCCCAACAGTAATTTACTGCCTTTACATCCCATCCTGATGGCTGGTTGCTTCCTTCATCACCACTGTGCTTTTTCCATTATGACAGAACACGATGAAGCAAGAGGAAAAGACCTGCAATCACAAAGCAGCCCAGCGATAGCCCAGCTAATAACATAAAATAAAATGCATTGTGCTTCCCTGCTCCTGTGAGAGAAAATGATGAAGCACAACCCCGCTCTCATCATTCAGTAGTCTGGCTTAAGAAAAGGAGAAAAAAAAGATACCACACGACAGGTGAAGAAGATTTTGGACTATGTCATAGCAATTGTTCTATTTTTGGTATTACATAACCAACTATTTTTGGGTCAGTCTTTGTAGCCTGACCTGTGAAGTCGTCAGACTTGAAAAAAGCAAAGGAATACTACGATATCCTACAGTACCTCACATCCGCAGTGAGCAGTAACACCGTCATGTTCCAGAAAGCACATACTAGAGCAGTTTGGCATGTGGATTATTGCCTCCAGGAACTCATGACCAAACTTCTGCCTATGTTTTCTGTATTCCAGGAAATAATACACTAACTGTTGCTATGTGGGCAGATGGTTACTTTCTTCCATCTACTGGTCTACAAGTCTACAAGACTGCTCAAAACAGCGTCACCTTCAATGTGTTTAGTCTTTTTCCAAATACTAAATTGTTAGAAATATATTTCATTAAAATTATATCTTTGTGGTCTACTTTCCAATCTTTCAGTAAAAATATTCTTTCATCAAGCAGATTTTTATCATTTTTTCCAGAAAAAAAAAAGTACTTAATGCTTTCCAAAAAAAAAAAAAAAGGTTTGAAAAGCTCTGACTTCTCTGACTTTCAACAATTTATTTATTGCCCCTTGTCATCTTTACTGATAACGGATGGATTTTGCAATTCAAACTTTTATTCATTCCTCAAGCAGTGTGCCTGCTTGGGAAAATATATGAGAGCACCAAAACCAGCCTAAAAACCCAGACAGCCTGCGGCCAGAAGGGCAGCCCACGTGAGGGGCAGCACCGCCGAGCGATGGGCACCAGCGGGGTGAGGACACGCGGCGCCCAGCAGGGTCAGCGGCCCACAAAGCTCTGTGCCTGCGGATGTGCAGAGCCTTCTGCAACTGCAGGCAGCATGTGACAGAACCCATCCAGTCATACATGATTTGTGTGCTGATTTAAAACAATAATTGCTCAGCTATCCCCCACCCAGCCTGCACCACAGGGTTTCTGGGCTTCTGCAGGAAGTGAGAAGTTTTCCCTCTCTGTTACTCCGCCTCCAAGCACTCCATCTGTATGAAAAGTGAGCGAGTGCCCTCAGGATTGCGATCGGAGGTAAGAGATCTAAGGCTGCTGTGCCAAAGACATCGCCAGACTTCCCTCTCTTTCATGCCTATTTTTTTATGATTAAGGAAAGAACGTTTGTGAAGAATATTGAGAAGTATAGGGTACAAACTGAGCAGACATATTACCAAACTATTTTTTCTTCAGATTATTTTCTTCTACATTAAATAAGTAATATTCCAGCCATTTTGCTTTCTGGGTTATCTTTACCCTTCTGTGCAAACAGAGACTGCATGTTCTTTGCTATTCTATAGAGGAGCTCTTTGAAAATAAGCAAAGGACCAAGTCACTTTATGAGATACAGAAGCACACTAGCCCCTGAAATTGGAGCTTTCCACATGACTGTGGGTCCACGTTTCTTAGCAGCATTTTCACTTTTATCAGTATTTCACCAGAGTACAATGACAAACGGATGCTGCATACCCCCAGGCTCGCAAGCAGTTGAGTAAAGATCTGCATTACAGGAATATACAAATGCTAGGTCTTAAGAAATGCACTGTGTCGTGCAGCTGTAGAACTAATATACAGACATATATCACATATTAATATTAGAGGCACATGCATATTATATAACGACATTCTAATAATGCATTTATATCGTGATTTATTCAAACTCCATTGATGAGCTTAATTATAAATCCAGGCAAATTAATAAGTGCAAGATAATCTTCAGCTCAGAGCTGCATACTGTGAGTGCCCTGTACAAAAGGCCAGCACCTACTTCAGTGGCTTTCTGCACAGGGGTGAATTATCTTTATAAAATCGCTATGTTCCATAATTTGGAAGGAAATAACCACCCTTGTCATGTTTACATCTATCCAGCAAACAGAAGTTGATGATTAATGTGTAATGTATTTTCCACAATGAAAGAATCCAGTTCTTCCATATACTTTGATTTACTCTCCCTTATTATCGTGCTGTAGTTTGATAAAGGACATTGTACCTGTCTATCAGGCCTGGTCTTAATCTTCATAACTAACGCAGCCCCTGAAATACTTGGGCCTCACACAAGCCATTATTATTTGTATACAGCCACATTACCGGCTGCTGTAGGAACAGCAGCTTCCTGCAGCCAGGTTGCCCTTTTAAAAGGCTCACCATTTTCTCTTATGGGGAGAAATATAATCAAGACAAGGCACCAGAATCCATCTTGCAAAGTGATATTCATTGTATAGCTTTATGGCAGCAGCTTTATTTTCTGTCAGTTCCCAACAGAGCAGATCTCAAGGTGCTTGGTCTCAAAATCAGTCCTGCTGATTTTTCCTCACAAGGTTTTCCAAAGCCACCAAGAACAGGGACACCCCTCTGCTCAGTGCTGACAGCCTGGGCTGTTGGCTGTCAGCTGGGAGCACAGACCCCAGCCACCACCTCTAGGGTAACATGCAGTGATGTCTCCCAGTCCCTCTCTTGTAGCTACTCCATTTTTATGTATAATTAACCAGGCACTGGCACAGCCCAAGGCTGTGCCGGGCGATGGACAAGGCCTTGGCAAGTCCCCAGTCAAGGACTCGCTCGACAGGGGAAAAGCCAGCTCCTGCATCGTGTCTGCAGATCAGGAGGGGATCTTTCCTGTGCACTTCACGTTGCTACTGATCACACATTCATCCTTTTCTGAGAACAGTAGGGATAAATAGCAGTTCCTCCCCACTCCTAGCACAGCATGGCCCTGTGCTGGGCACTCACTTCGGGAAGCTGAACCTCTACTGTCTGCTCCATTTTCTTCCCATCCTCCCTCCCTCCTCAGTTATTTCTGTCTTGGGCTCTCTCAGCAAACTGCCTTGCTTCTCTCTCTCCTCACCATCCATACTCAGCTGCAGGGGAAAAGCAGCACAAGCAGTGACTGGCGGGAGAGACAAGGAGACCCTGTGCAGGCCAGGGCTTACAAGCCAATTTCAACATGAATATTGCTACTTGGCTATGACATGACTAAATAGCAATTAAATAACAAAAAAAAAAAAACTATTTTAACTCTAGAGTGTGATTATTTTTAAAATACTTGTTGAATGGGGACAGCTCGCCAGTTGCACAATATTCCAATAGCCACAGCATAGCCCCTCTGTCTGAACAGCAGCATTCATTCTCAGCCATTTGTTGCTTGAAATGGGATAAATGAGAAAATCTCTTGAGTCACAACGTTGTTTTGAAAATAAGATTACAACATATACAGTGATTCATAAATATTTGCATTTTATAATTGATTCTACAAGTGCATTGGCAAGTCAAACCACACAGGGATGTGATTCTCCCCCTACAAAGAGCGTGAGCTGCAGAATTTTAACTAGTTTCATTCTAAGCATCTGGGAGCTATGGTCACTTTTCTTCTCTCAGAACTCTTTCCTTGTGACATGCAAGGGAAAATATTATTCACTTTTCCCCTTCCTGTCTTCTTACTTGGAGTTGTGTGCATTAGCTGGGAAAGGCAGATGTTCCCAAAAATCAACAAGGCTAGCAAGAATAAGGCAATGGTCCATTTCAAAACAGAGACGATGTTTCAGATTCCTGCACTTCCTCCCTTGTACCCTGTAAGTGTCTATACTTAAGGCTATGCTGCCACAAAGAGGCAACGTGCTCTGGCTCTTGCTGCACACAGAAAGCCAGCCACTGAATTCCAGACAGGAGGACAAGCAGTCTTACAAATACTATTTACAGTGATATGATAGATGTCCCTGTAATACTGGAGAAAACAGAAGATGCTTCATTAGCCTGTGACACCAGGATAATGCACACCCTCATGGGTGCCTCTCCTGAGCTCCAGGTATCAGGAGTGCCAGTCTCAGATGTTCTCCTCATCTTGCCTGACCTACAGACACTGGAGGCTGCAACTCCCTCCCTGACTGCTGAATGGCAAATCAAGAGTACATGGAGAGGAACTACTGAGTCGCTTCTCTCTCCTTCCTCATGCACCATGGAAGGACAGGGAGGGAACTTCAAAATGCAATTAAAAAAAAAAAAATCCAAGTGACAAAACAACTACTACACAGCAGCCCGAAAGTGAGATGGTGAGTCTGACAGTGCACGAGGCAGCGATAGCATTGCATGGAGAGCAAAGACATCTAGGACTGGAGCTCATGGCCAGAACCATGAGGCAGTCCCCTGCTGTGCCTTGTGGGTGCCTACTCAGCAGCAAGGATGCTCACATAGGCCTCCAGCACAGGGGCTGCCTCTCCTAGAAAAGGAGAAATGGCACATACAGAACTTTATTTGAGAGTAATCACTGCCAAACCCTCCTCTCCTCTACTGCTTTCCACATACTCTGCCACCCAGGCAGACACATATACAGGCTTCGAGTTTTTGCTCTTTTTTTGCACTGAGTTGGAGTCAGAAAGGGGACTTCAGGCAAGGAAACACACAACAGAACTGGGCGCTGCAAGCTTGTCACCCTGCAGCTCCTCCGCACCAGCAAGGGGAAGTGCTGTCATCAGGACAGGCATGCTTGTTGAGCAAATCGTGGCAAGGAGAGAAAAGAGAAGCAAATCTAAAACTGAAGGGAAATACACACATTACAAACGTTACAAAGAAACTATCTGCATTTACCCACCACAAAACAATTCTTCTTATACTGAAATGATGGTCAGTGGTATACAAAAAAGCTCAAATATGCTTAATATACACAGAACTACAACAGAATTTCAGACAAAGTTGGATCAAGTACACTCATTTAAACTGACCACAGCAGAGCTTTACTTCATTTTGGACACTTTCTCCTTTCCCTCCTCAGCTTGTGTACCTGGCAAGCTCCCTGAGATGTCTCCCAAATTCCAGCAAGTATACCAATTTCAGATCATTTGAATGAGGCTGTTGCTAAGCAACACCTTTTCTCTCTCACTCTCACTATTTTTTTTTTTTTTTTTTGTTCAATTACACTTAAAAAATCCTGGATGTGCTGGATGTGAGCAGAGATAGAAGATGTTGCTAAAGTTTTACTAATGGTATCACAGAGTCTCTAATAAAAAAAGTTCGGGTTCACGATTTCCAAGGTTTTAACAAAATAATGCCTAAAAGCAGCTCAGGTCTGTGGGAGACTACGCTGTGCAATTTTATTTCCTATATTTTCCTCAATCTTCAAATAAAAAACAAGCTTGTTATTAATAGGATGTTACTAATTCTCACCTACAGTCCATCCTATACCTTTGGTCTCCAGTGCGAATCAGCCCTCCTGTGTACATCCCTTCTTTCCCATGTGGACTTTCTGCTCATGAGTCTGAAGGTTTAAGGGCCCTCTTCTCTTACTGAGTTATTGCAAATACGTGAAATCTAACCCACACAAGAGATGACCCAAAGCATGCAATACTAATGGGGGTTTTTCCTTTAATTTCAACAGATTTTGGATCAGACCCCAAGAAAAGAGTTGGGCAATTTATAAATTTCCTTGCAGACACCACACATAAGATTATGAAGCAGTTTCTGCAAAGCAGCTCATTAATTTAAAAGGGTTGTGGATCCCCAAAGGGAAGACCCACTTCAACACGAAGGGTCTGATGTCACAACGGGATTTCATTAACGTACCAGCCAGAAAAGATGCTAAAATAAAATGTAAATAACTAACTAATTATGCATGCGCTACAAAATGGAGCGCCTCCAAAGTAATTAGAAATGTCCATAGATGGCAGGCGGAACTGTAAGCTCAGCACAGAGGGCTCGTGCTCGCCAGCTATGACAACTGAGCGATTGCTGAGAGTGTCTAGGCTGCAATGGGGCAAAAACAGACAGCATTTCCTGAGCGTGTTGCCTGTGACTAAATTTAAATTAATAAAATTACCAAGGATTGAACCATTGCCAAGACATTCTGGGTTCATTCTTGCCTGTCAGAGATCCACCTTAAGCAAGGCTGAAATCGTACATTAGCAGAGATAACACTCGATTGGTTTTAAAGAACTGAACCCCAGAAAAGACAAATATAGCTCTGTATATTGCCAGTGAAAATGGTGGGAGCTGTGAGAGAGGATGAATGTAGTGACAACTCGGGAACCAAGATGTTTCGCCTTCCCTTCACCAATTAAAATTTTCTCTTATTTTCATGCCATTATTCTACCTGTAAAACTAAGGGATTCAATGTAAACGCTTCATTATTTTTTAGAACTCCTTGTTAGACCTTTTTAATCTTTGGCACAAAAAGATGTCATTTGGAAATTATTTTCCTTCTAAGGAAAGTACCATCGTTGCTGAAAGATGTAGGAAACTTTCTTTGTAGGGAATACAATTATGCAGAATGGCACAAATTTTGCTGTCATTTGTAATCCTAAAACTCCTGTGGAGCTATTGAAGCTACATGGGCATTTCAGAGAAGAATCTATTTTAACTCTTATATGCTCTCCACTTTCTTTACAGCAAGATCTGTCACTTCCCACTCAATTCTCTGCTAAGACATCACTTCTGTGCTGCAATTTAGCGAGCCCAGTTCTGTCATCGTGGTGCAATGCTCAGCACCTGTGCCGGAGGGTTTGTAGCTGAGGCCAGGTCACACCTGCAGGAGAACTGTCAGCAGCCAGCACAGACAGGATGGGGGTACTGAGTCCATCCTTCGCTGTTCCTAAGCCTCTCCTCCATTTTGATTTAACAGTCGGTATGCTGGGGAAGAGAATCCCGTCTCGCTTTTTCTTGGCTGGCTGCTGCAGGTGCTACTGCCACATACGTAACATTTTTGTTGTTACACCACAGAAAAACAATAAACAGCCCTCAGCACTGAGGTTCTTTATGGCTCACAGGTTTGGCACCTGAGCCATGGTGTTTCCCACTATGGATCAATTCACTTTTCGCTGTATGCAGCATCTATCTTTTTATTGCTTTCGCCAGATCTGTGCATAACTTCTATCCTCCCAGTATATCTCTAAAAATGTTGCTATCTAGAAAAGCCAAATTTCCTCTTCCTTTCCTATTTTTGGAGTTGTTTGAAACCCTGCATATTGCAAGAGGCATTCCAGCCCAGCCAGTAACAATATTATGCTGCCCCTGTTTGCATAGTTCCTTACAAGCCACAGGTCTCTTGTTTAAACCATGCTGAATGGGACCAGCATGACCCCAGGCCAGCAGCTACCCACATACAGATGCCTTCACCCCTCCCGCAGCTCCTGAGAAAGCCGCTCTGTGCTGGGCCGCACTCAGCCCCACTCACTCGCTGGCAGCACTGCAGCCTGAAGCCCTGCTCTGGATACAGGGCTGGCCAGGCTCACCGGGAGCCCTGCAACATGGGAGCCACTTCCAGCACTCACGTCATGGCAACCTGCATGTTGGAAAGCATAAGCTGCTTTCACTGCACGATTTTAATGTGTTCCTCAGGTCAGGTTTTAGACATGTGCTCATGGAGGGAGCACTGTGGTTCCCCCAGCATCACCTCTCAGGCCAGCACATCTCAGTCGTTAACAACTATGGTTAAAAGACAAGTAAATTCCAGACAAATAAACACACCTTCCCAAACGAGGAAAGCAATTACAGTCTGGAAGAACAGCGTCTTCTGGTAAGATCCCGAGATTACCACTGGTTCGGAGGCAATCTCTGCACAGCTTGTTTCCAGACTCTGGTGTCTCTACTTGGGGCACATTAACACTACCGGCTGCACGGCGTGCCAGCACGGCCGCTGACCACAGCACGGGCACAGCATGGGGCCAGGGGCCTGCGAGCCTCACCCATAAGGTATGGGCTGTAGCATGTGGTTGCTATGGCAACAACCTTTCCTTCCAAGGCAGAGTACACAGACAGTAGGCCTGCCAACTTGTTCGCTGTCAATTACTGCTTTCTCAAGGGTTCAATAACTCATGAAGTCGCTTTCCCACAAGTCACTGGAGGTGTTGCCAAACAAGCTCTTTTTGGGGTGCTATGTCAGCCAAGGAGGGCCGGGAAGGCGGCATCGCTGCAGGGAAAGGGGAGCAAGAGGGTCGGAGGTGTGATGGGCCGGGGCGAACATGGCGCTCCTGCCTGCAGCCCTGCGGCGCGTCCCACAGAAACACAGCAAAGCAGCTCGGAATGGATGTCCTGTGCAGAAAAACATATCGTGGAAACACAATTCCAGATAAACAAACCGTGAACATTCAACTGATCGACCAATTACAGCAGGTTTCACTGGAGCTACTCTTGTAAGTGCTTAAAATCCATGCACTTTTAATAGTGTGTAATTTTTAAAAACACCTTCAAGTTTAAAAATGTCTGTAGTTTGAAGCTGAGAACGGAGCATGAAGAAGGTGATATTGATAATTAAATAAAAATAAATGCTTCTTTCAAAGGTTTAGCAATGAAGAATAAATAGCTTAATAATGCAGGTGAAACCCTTTCAGAATAATAATAAAAATAAGTTACAAATTGTATGTTCATGGAATTCAGTTACTAAAAAAATTAATCATTGTATTACAGACAATTATTTCTTTGCCTTACATTGAATTATTACACTAGAAATCTTCCGCTCTGTTGAAGTCCAGGGATGCACACTGGATTCTGAAAAGACTGTAGGTCCAAAGGACAAAACACAGTCAAATTTCTCTGGAAAGTGGTTGCTGTATGAGCAACTCTGTATATGTCATCTTCAACATTTTCTCTTTTTTTTCCTTTTGAGCAAATAAAGCAGGGGGAGAGCTGCTTCTGGTTTACAGGCTACGAGACAAGATTTGAAACATGCCATATTTTGTGTGGTCTAGCAAGATACTACTGGTTCAGGGAGCATACTATTTGCAACTGTTTGCCTGGATAACAACACCATGTGAAAGTCTTTTATAATCGAAGTCATATAGAAGGTTTATAATCCAAATGTATAAATACTCAAATAACTTTGTGCTAAAGCAGGTAAAAAAGGCTTGAGGGAAAACAAATAACAAGAAGTCATGTTTGGGAATAAATTAAAAAAAAAAAACGGAAGAAAGAGGGAAAAAAAAGAATGAGGGATGGTGCTGCCGCTGTTTTTGTAATGCAGTGAGGTGGCTTGTGAGGAGTTTTACATTCCTGGAAGAGAATGTTAAATTATAACCATACCTTATCCATTCAAATCATTAACGAGATGATTTAAGTTATCTCCTACTGAGGGCTTGATATGGGAGAAGGAATACACAGGAAAGAAGGTGCTTCACTGCTTGCTATGTTCTGAAAGTATTACTTAAATTACATTCAAGTCATCAGATAATTATGAACTTTCTTTTCCTTTATATTTATATGGAATATTTATTGAATTGCACAGTGTGCTTTTACAATAAAGTGCTTTTTACGTTGGTTTCTTTGTTCATCCAAAATAAAACTGACAGTTATCCTTTTATAAGCTATTCTGAGAACATTTTCTCTTCTTTGAAACTGATTGATGCACTACTTTAAATGTTCCTGCAAATATCGTTTCAATTCAAGTTTCTGCATAATGTAATAAGAAGATAAAAGAATTCTATACTTCAACAAGAGACATTACAAAGCAACTAGAGACATTATCAAGGGCATTAACAAGCTCCTAATAGCAATAAAACCTTTTAACTGTCTGATGTAGAACATGCTCCCACCAAACCACCACATATTATGGTAATTGGCTCCAATTTCTGAATCTTTCATTGTAAAGTTATGATGAGATAGGTAGAACTAAAAAGTGAAGCTGGAATCCACAGTTCAGTTGCTTATCCTTTTTTATTATTATTATTGTTATGATGATATTTTCTTCAGAGTATACAGAATCAGCACTAGGCCCAGCGGCAGCAGCCTTTTATATTCTAAGGTTGTTGACTCTCATGTTATTCTTGTTTCTCAATATTTAAACATATAGGTTTTTAGCCCTTCTACCAACTGTCATTTAAACAGCATTGCAATGAGTGATATGCCAGTCATTTCATAAGTTCATTCACTGGAACTCTGGAAGTTCAGAAAATGAAATAAAACTTGACTTCAAGGCTCTAATCTTCCTTATGAAATAAAATGGGTATATCGCTTGTTTTCTTTTTCAGTTTCCCTTCTCAGAAACTTTCAACTCAATCCTCATCCAGCATCCCATGAAAAGAAATACAAAATTCAGTAAGCTATAGAAACAAAAACTGAATCTGCAGCAGAAAAGTGGAAAACTGACATGAGGCTCCACAGTGATTAACCTGTAGTTTAAAGCCATATGTCCTGCTGACACGTCTATCGTACCACGCGATCCTTCACAGGCTGGCAACCTGTTTACTCGAGAAGGGCAATCCTATTGGTATCTAGCATCATGCTCTGAAAAAGAAGCTGTCATTTCATGTCTCTGAAACAATTCTGACTACATGTACAAGATGCCAGAAAACAAAGTACATAAAAAAAAAAAAAAATCCAAGGGCAGGGGGGGAGGGGAACCCCAATGTTCCCAGCCCAAAGCTTGGTGTTCAGACGACACAAAACCTATCAGGCTTGATCTGCATTAAAATGGTTGGGTTTGTGCACGTCCGCAAGGTTTACAGAAGAAACACACGCCAGAAACACAAACCCAGATAACTGGACTACCCCCTTTTCTTCCCCAGAAGAGGGAGGAACTGCTTCATTTCTGAAGTCCTTGCTGTTTGCATGGAAGGTGATTGCTTGGGCTTCGCTGAGATCATAAAAACACAGCATGCAATTTCTGTCTGTCTCCTGTAATGTTTAGTCGCGCAATCCTTCATTACAGTGTAAATTAGAGTAATCCTTTATTATTGCTATTGTCAAAGGCTGTTTTAATTAGGCTCACATAAAGGTTTGCTAAGGCTTTTTGACAACAGCATGCACAATTACTAGGAAGTCACCAACATGCTTCCAGCCCTGTTACTAGCACACCTCCTTAAGCCTACTCAGAACTGAAACAAAACCAGGGCAAATAAACTAACTGCTTTGCCCCAGAAAACCTCAGAGCGTGCTCTTCCCACAGCAACTGATGTAAACGTTTGTCAAAAAAAGACCAGAGGAACAACAATAACAGAAGCAAGCTACCATGATGCCAAAATTTAGGTGAAACATTTTATCAAAACATTGTAACTACCAGGACTTCACCTTCATGAAATATGAAATGGCTTTTTCACTTGACACCAGATTTTCTTTATAAAATTCCACTGAACTCTGCACAGCCGTGCCTTTTGCACATTCTGATCTCCTCCATCTCTCTGGTGTTAACCATCATTAACCATCAGCACTGGGATATTAGCACAGTGAAAACAAAAATGGCATTACTCAATGCCATATTATCTCACAAATGTCTGCAGTGAATCACAGCCTGCCATCTCCATCATGCATCAATGTTTTGAGCGGTCACAGTGCTGGAGGTGTTTTTAGGGCACTTTGCTAGAATTTCATTGTTAATGCAATAACTTTTCGAGTCGATATTTTACAAGAAATAAGCAGAAAGAAGTCAACAATCTTAGAACACGAGAAGGGAAATAATCAAGCATCACAATGCTTTCCTTAGTGTACAAAGATAAAAACCTCACCAACACTGCCTCAAGAAAGGGAGCCACCTCACTTATCCCCTGTGAACACATTAACATCAGATTATCGCTAAGGCTGAGTGACACACGAGCCTTTCCAATGCAGAAGCAGGTTTGGACTGAACGTTTAAACCATCGTATTAACGCGTTTGAGGAGAACGTGACGCTGGGGGCAGGGGGTGACCGAAGCCCGCAGCCGCTCCCTGGCGGGGGATCCGGGCCCCGCGGGTCGGGCCCGGGGCAGCGCGGTGCGGAGCGGCGGGGAGCGGCGGCCGCCGCCCGGCACGGGCAAGGCCCGGCGCGGTCCTCGAGCAGCCCCTAGCGGAGCCCGGGGAAGGTTCTGCCCGAGCCCCCTCTGCTCGGCGGCGGGCTCCCCGCTTTGCGGCGGGTTTCCTCGGCGAGGCCTTCCCCTTGCACTCCTACCCATTTTTTCCAGTTGGGACATTAGCAGAGGAAATAATAAGCCGGACACGCTCAAAAATGTCAATTCATCTAAATAAAATGCTTTAACTTAACTCTGGTACACGTGAAGTGGGAATCCTATTGAAAACTTCCTCAAATTGTGCCCCTTGCTTTGTTCACTCAGGCATTTGGGGGCCAGCGTGCCATGCCCCACACACGGCTGGGAGCCTCCTGCACCAGCCGGAGCCGCCCGTCCTGCCCTCAGGAGAACGAGGGACGTGACACGCTTTTTGATTACAAAAATCAGTTTGGTACGATTGAGTGATATAGAACAGGGGACGAAAAGCTCCTCTGGAAGTTTCTCCTAAATGTCACTTTATTTGAGCAAGGGAAGGGAGGAACGAACATATGGAAAGCAAACAGTGCCAACAAAATTAGCCCTAACTCATGACTAATAATTGCTACTTACCTCACATCAAACGGCACCACGAGGCATGGGGACAGAGCCCTCACAGACACAAGGCTGTTGAATGGAGACAATGGCTGCTGAGAAGCCCCCGGGCCCTGTGTCTCCACACACCCTCTCCTACATCCTCATAATCCCCAAAACACGGGAGTCTGTCCCCTGCCTCACTCAGGAACTGGGACCACCTCACAGCAGCCCCGCATGCCTGCTGTCCTGCAGCACCCTCCTGACAGGGCAACCAACACATCTGCTCCACCAAGCTGCTTCCTCTCAGGCAGGGAGGGCCGGACACAGCTGCTAATGAGGCACCTCCTGGGTCAGGGCAGCACATGCAGCATTGCAACCAGCTGCGAGCTGCTTTACCAGCTGGAAACACAAGGCGAAGCACATCAGGCTGAAGCACGAGCTCCAGCACAACGCACAACTCACACCTGCATCTTGGGAAAGATTGCTTTTGGACATTTCTGGGAGCACAGAGGGCATCTGCAGCTGAATTTTACAGCCATTTTCCTAACTTTGTTTCTTCCCATACAAAGAAACGTGGCCTGGCGTTTTGCAGAGTATTGCAGGAAGTCCAACATTTCAGTACAGCTACATTGTATTTAAGATGCACATCAGCTGAGGGAAAAGGAAAAGGAAAAGAGAAAAAAAGAAAGCAGAGGGCTGGGACTAGATTATCATTAAGGTCCCTTCCAACCCAAGCCATTCTATGATTCTTTTTGAAAGCCTTTTCTCCTGTACTGGTGTAAGACAGAAAGGATATCAGTGTAAGAACCTGCTCGGTACACAGAATAAGCAGCCCAACCACTGACCACATGGGAAAGACTGCTCCCCCCAGGAAAGAGTAGAGAAGTAAGAAAACCACATGAATGTCCTACACCTGCCTGTAGGGACAAGCCTGTTTATGCAGTTTGCACCACTGCCTCATACCAAAAGTGTCTCAGCATTTTAAGGAGTTGTTACACAATGTAACTAATGTTTAAATACATTACAGATCTCACTAGCAAGTGAAAGTCATACCAGGTTGCTATCACCTGCTTCAGCCGCAGACAGGAGATAGATGACTACCCACACACACACAAATTTTTATCTCACAGCATTAATTTCTTTCTTTCTTCCTTTTTGTGCAGAGCAGCCCCGTGCAGATTCCCTGACAGCCCTTTGGTGCAGGACTGCCACTCGAAACCTCAGCGCAGAGCTGGGCGTACTGCTGGTCTGCAGGCTGGCCCTGCTCTCCCGGGACACGAACAGCCCTGTCCCACACTGCCCGTTTCCTTCTGCAGCATTTCTACTCCATTGCTGACTCAGCCCCGAGTCCCCCCTGCCCTCACCTCTCCGTCTCCCCGAGCCAAGGCCCTCATCTCCAGTCTCCAGAGTCCCTACATTTCCATTCCCCCTCTCCTCTCCCTTTCCAGTTCTAACAGACACGAGCAGCCAAACCCAGACCAGAATAGGTTTTTTCCACGGTCAGAGAGATCCAGGTGAGCCTGGCCTGACTCTCGCCTGTCTCCTGCTGGGGCTCTGCTGCAGGTTGCCTCCAGCACTTCATGAGGAACATTTTCCATTACATTTTTCATTTCCAACTCTCAACCTTTCTACCATATGATTTCAGGTTAAAACAGCAGGAATTTTGTACAGCTTATCTACTTCAATATGATCTTTCTGTCAGCTGCTAGAAAAAGATTAGTAGACATTAAAGCCAAAAGCCAAAATCCAGCTGTGATTCATCTCCAGCTTCACCCTAGAAACTTAACCTCATTCAAAATACCTGAGTTTTTCTATCTGAAACCAAGGGTTTGTACACATGAACCATTATTTGTAACCTTAACACTTACCACAACACACTTTGAATGAACCTAACCAGATTTCCTCAGCTGTGCATGTTTTTTCATGATTAACATAGTCCAACAGCTTAAAAAGAAAATACCACACCGTTTCAGCTACTCAACATGCCTTCAGTGGCTGCTCGCTGCCCTACAGGACCACCAGCACTGTTTTAGCCATAGGCAGGTAAAAGAAGAGTGGCAGAAGGGTCACACAGGCTTAGGCCACCAGCACACCCAGGCACAGGCTCTAACCACGGCCAGTAGGGGAAAGGAGAAAATGTAAACTTATGGGATAATCTCTCTGTCTGCCTCTAGCTTTAACACCTTTTTATATAACAAGAAAACACACACAATAGAAAAATAACTCACTGGTGCTCCCCACTGCATTCTTAAAAGAAAGGGAAAAGCATCTGACGAGAGGTCTTTCTCCAGACCAACAGCACTTGGTGCTCTTGCTGGCACAGCTCTTTCAGGGGCTCCAGGATAAGCTTCTGCTCTAAACCTAACATCTAATACCTCTACAGTGATGTACTGTCTGTATGTATTTTACTGGAATAGTAGTGAGACAAATGTTATTTCCACCATTTTAAAATTGTTCCCACATTTAAGAGTGTTTCTATATCATTTCACAGAATGATATGCACTCTTTCATGAGCTATCACTTCTGTGTCCTGTATTAATTTATTTTGTATTTTTCATCTCCCTTGTGTTAGAGCAATGGTTCCTAAGCTGTAGCCCACAGAATCACAGCAACTGATCCGCAGGAAGAGTCCACAGCTCTGCATTGTCTTTATAACGTTCAACTAAGTTTAAAAAAGGAAGACATTATTCCTCCCGTTCACACTACCCCTTGCCAAGCACTGACACTTCATAGTTGCCTATGGAAAGGCAAGGAAGCTGAGGAGTCACTGTCCATTTTCTGCTTTAAAGAACAATGACTTCGTAATGGAATTTTCCAACAAGTAAATTTGGATAAATTAGGATAATTAAAAAATTAACAAAAGTATGTATCTGTCGCAAGTGTGCAGATTCCAGAATTTTGCAAATCCCAGACACTGTCTTGATTCTCTAATTTACACTGACATCACATTACAATGACCTGTCTGCGTCTGACATTAAGCATAATTTAACGCTTATTAATCAACAATGAGACAAAGTGTAAGCTCTGCTTTCCTTATCTAATGCTTTTTTCCTCCTCTGCTGAGAGAGTTAGAGGATTTGTCTTGTTCTGTCTATCATCTTCTTTGGTAAACACCAATCACTGGAGTAAATCTGATAACGAGGCTGACTTCTGACCTCTTTGTTCATATCTGTGTCATATATAAATATGTTGCTGGCAATATCTTCTGGTGGCAAACTACTTGGTTTTTTATCCCATTAAAGAGAAATGTATTATAGAACAGAACATAAGGGAATTTCAAAGCATTATAAATATAGGATTAGGAAACTTGCCAGCAATATCTATTGCTGACAGCTGACTTTATTAAAGTTCATCAGCATTAATTGCCTCATTGTTGAATGACTTTTGCATGTAATTATCACCAGTCTAAACAGAGATTGCCTCAGGTACAGTATCTAACGTGATCATGTGTTCTGAATCCTATTAAAATAGCTGAGATGTAGCAGAGATTATTCTCTCCCTAACAGTAAGGAAGTGTAAGAAGCAAGAGAAGCAGGGAGAAATTACTTGACTAAGCCTAAACAGTGTCAGTTTCCCTGTATCATTCCAAGATTTCCAGAAATGCTTTGGTGCCATAGATGCTGAAGCAAGACTTAGAGATGCCAATTCCATACCAGTGTCATTTATCTCAAGGACAAGTGAAAATTCCTGCGCCCCACTAGAAAGAAAATGCCTAAGGCATGATTGCTAAAATGGGCTTTAAACGTCATGCTATATTTTAATAGACAAAGAGATGGATACATCAATGTCTAAAATAATAATTCTTAGATTATATTTATCAGAACAAGGCAAGGCTGGAATTGTAATTTGAAGAAGCCTAAGCGCCAGTATTGTGAGCTAATACCCACAGAGAGAGGACAAAAAAACCCTTCTTTGAACTTCTATGCTGTTTTAAGATGTTTTCAAGATCTAAAGGGTAAGCATCAAAGACAAAAATTTCATACATTTTTACATCAACCTAAAATCCTCGTACCACATTGCTATCCCCTTCCCAAGCTCTACTTTCTCAATAAAAAATAAATAAATCAATTATGGTTCCCTTTCCTCAATGTACCACTCCTTGAGACCCACTTCTAGCAAAATACACTCTATTTTTTTGAATCCTTACTTGCGATAGCCACATTAAGGTTTTAAAATATGTACATTATATATATAAAATTTTGGTCATAGATTTACCCAGTTCTTCAAAAGGACCATCTCAAAAGCCTCAGCGTTGTCTTAGGAACAGGTTGCTTGCTAGTGTCAAATACCCATCATTCTCATGTATATACCTCCCTCTGTGTGCACCTATCTATCATCTATTAGGGTTCTGCTGTGACTTTTCAGCAAAATTTATATTCACAGTAGTGTTTCAGCCACAGATTTAACAACAAATGATTTCAAAACTGTTGCACAGTATTTAAAAATACAGCATGAAAAGCTATCGAACTACTTTAAGCAGTCAATAAAGACTTGACTGCGGAGCACAAACAGCTTCAGGAATTTTGTAATATTTTTAAACAGTACTAAGCAGTTCTTGATTCGATTTTGTGTGTTGTAAGGGGCTTTGGCAGTCCTCTTGTAAGAAAAGTGGCTGCAGACAAATGCTTGAATAAAGACGAGACTTGTCGCATATTACCTTCCCTTACCCCTCCTCACATTGCTTTTTCTCTCAAGTTTATTAGCATTAATAACTAGAAGCACTGGTGTAGCCTTTTAGGGTATTAGACCGAACCTGTAAATTAATGCATTGGTTCATCACAATTCATTAATCAAGCCTGTGTTGGATTTAACAGACAGCAGATTATTAAAGACACCAAATTACACAGACGAAAAAACTCAGCTCCCAGAGGGTCAGATGTAATGTGAATGGTTTTGCATAAAACCATAAACCTGCTATTAAATTAAAAACAGGCAAAAATTATGTCCACTGCTTATCTAAAGTAATTTTTTTTTAAAGGGATGTTACGCTAATTTACTTCTTAACTGGTCCTGGTTACACAGCAAAGGACTAAAGGTTAACTGCAATGGCTCCTCTGATGCTTGGTTAAGCAACTTACACTAACATATCCTGACTGAGGTGAAGAAATTAATGAAATTACTACTGTAATTCATTACTAATGGAAAATTGTCAATGCTTTCAGCCAGCAGTTCACACAAATTTTCTGCAGACATGAAGACCTAGTACAGTGACTCATGCTCTTAGACTTGCTACTCTTATTTCAAGTCCCAGCAACATTCATCACAGCTGAACTCTATGCCATGCTATCTAGCAAAGTTTAACAACCTTTGATCTCAATATCTGAGGTCCTTCTACGCCTGTGACACAGGTTTATGAAGAAAGAAAAAATAACATGTAATTTTCAGCATCAATCTAAGGAATGCTAAAATAAACAGTTATCTGAGGCAGAATCGTTGCAACCAGCAACCATACTACAAACATAGGACAGACTGTAATTTGATAACTAATTATGCCAAATGCAAACAGTATAAATGAGTATAAATTTCAAAAATCAATTACCATTTTAAAGGACATTTATAGTAAAGTACTGAGTTAGTAAAGATCCCATTGTGTTATGCAGTCTTCTTTTGCCTGATTTCCCTTTATATTTCACTAAAGTATAACCAGATAATCAAACAAAGACAGTATAGCAAAGTCATCCATCCTTGACAAGACTCATCTGTGACTACTGTAATCATCATCTGCATACAACAGCAATGCTATATTCAGTCACTTTGACATAAATATTAAATATTACTTGACTACATATAACATGAAATTCCTAACAGAAGCATTCTTTTATGCTAATTTATGGGACGCTGTTGTTTTATGGTTGTGGGGTTATGCTGGGAGGAAGCCAATAAACTTAATGTTTATGATCTTCCCATTGATTCACTTTTTGTTTGTGAGCAAGAAAAATACTGTTTCTGATGGTCATAAATACCCAAGAGAAAAGAATGGCACAGCATGGCTCCCAGTAGAGCAGCAGGGTTAAATTATGCAAACAGAAATTAAATTTTAAATATCAGTACAGATTTTCCCAAGAGGAAGAACAGAATTAAAAGAGGTAGGGAAATCCCTGCCCATACAGCAACTCAACAAAGCACACCCAAAGCTGCTTTGAGTCTCTTCTGTCATCCCTCTGTGTGAAAGGGAAAGATTAGCACAGCATGAGCAACCCCAGAACAGCAAGCACTTTCAATGGAGGAAGACAGCAGACGTGCTGGGACACCCTTTCCTCCCTGAGGGAACTGGGGCACTGCTGATGGCATTCAGCAAGCCTGACCAGGAAGTCTCCATACATCACCCAGGTGACCAAACGCTGTCCTCAGGAGAAGGCAGTGCAAGTAAACATCAAAAGGAGGTGGATCAGGGAAAAGCCTCTCTGCAGATGCTGCCTATTCCTTATACTACAGTATAAGGACTTTATATAGTCCTGTTCCGGACTACCTATAGTCCAGAAGCATCTTGTTGGCTGCTCTCAGGGGCCAAGGGCTAAGGAAGGAAGGATCCCAGTGGTCCCCGGTGGCATTTCTCAGGCTAAGCTTTGCCAGGTTCAGAAACGAGCATTACTCATAACTCAGTGAAGGGTGTGACAAGAACTCTTACTCAGGCTCCAGCAAGCCCCACTGTCACAGTGCACCCGAGGCACAGCACACAGTGAGAGCAAAGCGGCGAGCAAGAAGGTGTCTGTCATCCTCGCAGTTGTCACTCCCGTTGGCTCAAAAATTAGGTAATACAACCTAGAAACTAAAGGAAATATAAAGTCTTCAGGGACAAAGAAAGCTTGGAATCTATTTAATTTAAAAGCCTCTGGTTATGTTATTTAACACATGAAAATGACTTACACTTCTAAGTTAATTCTCATTAAATCATCTGGGCACCAGTCTTGTGTACACATCTGTATCACCAGGCTATAAAGTGCTGCATCTAGCACCCTCTCTTGTCAGCGTCCCAGGCCCAATCTCTGCATCAAATATAGGACTCCTAATATCCAATGCTGCAATTTGTTAACTTTCCTTCAGGCTTTTATGACATTATGGCCTCGCTCTAGAGTGCAGTGGGACAGTCTGCTCAGTCCCATTCTTCTGCAGACCTGAAGAACTAGCACAGCCACTCACCCTCCCAGACTGTTGCCAAAATGTTCTGAAATGCTTGGGGAGCCAGGGGAGAAACTTACCGCACAGATGTAACACTTGTAACAGCTGAGCTTCTCTATATAATAAGCAGTTTTTCTTTTGTAAGATATTGTAAGACATTTATCATACATACTGTATAGACATGCATATCATAAGGTATTACAAGGACTAATTGAACAACAAAGTACACCTCCTGAGCACTACAAAAATTGTTAAAAATAATGTTTAATCTGTTTCTTAATTATATAAACTCTGCAAAGAATAACATGATTTAAATTTATTATGCAAATGCTCTTAATTTATGACAGATTGCTACTTCAAATACAAGTATTAAATCTCTATTAGATTCGTTGAGGTAATGCACTAATATGCATCACTCAGGTCTTAAATTCCTAAGTAGCAGTAGTGTTTGTGAGATGCAAATAAGGATTACTTTAATTAAAATACTATCCTCAGCATCTCAGAAGATTTAATCCAAATCTTTATATAGGGCACATTCATTATCTATCTTCAGTTAATAAAAATATGACCTACTTCGGTTACATCTTAGAATTTAACGTTGATTAACATTTTGTTAATAGAAATAAGATTCTAAAGACTTTAAAGACAAGCCGAAAGCAATTTTGCCAGCCTAATTAAAATGCTATTTAATGGCCTCAGAAGGGGCTTTACATTTATTCATAACTGTAGAGGTAGACTTTTTTAGAAATGCTTTTAAGATATTGAATTAGACATCAGGCTCCTAAAAGTATACCTAAAGATAACAACTGAGATTTACAACCAATGAGCTTAGAACACAGCCTGAAGAGCGCTGGTGAAGAACTCCTAAACCCCACAGGGACACTTCTGAACAAAGCGAGCCGTCCTGATAAACTCAGCAAGACTACTCACTTCTCTAGGAGACAGCCCATACCATGTGTCTTGGCAGAAGCAAGGCTTAAATTAATCATAACACTCCAAACAGAGCAGCAAGTTTCTGCTAAGTAGTAGTTTCCAAGGAGACATGATGCTTATCAAAGTACTCTGATGCACTGTAGCCTGCCAGATCTAAGATAGTATCTGACTGGGATAGCACACCTCTTATCAAAATGCAGCTTATGCTGGATTAAGTCAGGGACACTGTAAATTCAGTGAGAAGCCAATGTTTTAGGGAGCAGGGGGAGCACACTTCCCAACCACAAAGCTTCTCTTGCGTCTACTTCTGCAGGATTACAGGGGATAAACGGGGCCAAGTGCAGCCCGTCTGGACCTATCCTCTTCTCCATGCAAAACATGGGACAAAAACGTGCATCCTATAGAGACAGTGTGTCAGGATTTGCCCTTCAAACCCCTACACTTGCAATATCCTAAAACCAAGTATTCATTTTTGAAGCTAAGAATGCAAGATGATGGCTGAATGCAAAGCCTTGCCCATTCAGCACCCACAAAAAACACTAGGGCGTAGAGTTTCTCTTATTCGATTTAATGCAGGTTGGCCACCTCTAATTATTACTGGATTTAGTTCATTAGAAGGTTTCAAGAGACAAAAAATCTTGCTGCTTTCAAGAGACACAATGTTTACGGCCTTCTCCTAAAAGTTATTATCAAATCCTACCTTGTAAACCTGAAAGAATTGTGGGTGACTGATGCCACAACTCTATCCTGAGGCTGCTCCCCACAGGTGGAAGCTCCCAGCAGAACTGCAGTCAATACGTGCACTTCCCTGCTGATCTCTGCCATGCAGAAGCTCTCAGGAGGGACCCAGGCTGCGGGTGCCCACACCGGGTGCTCCCAGAGGCCCAGGCAGGCTCAGTCAGTGCGGCATCGCTCTGCGCACAGGCCTGGCTCAGGTTGTACAGTGCTGAGGGATGCTCCCTGCGCAGGGACAACTCTTTGGATGGCAACACGGGATGTGGTGATGCACCGCACATTCATGCTTCGGCCCCATGGCTGCTTGGGTTGGCTCAGCAGCCCTGGCACCATGTGGCCAGGACAGGCTGGACACGGCACAGTCACGCCGACAGAGCACTCCATGCTCTGCTGGTGTCCGTGCTCTGCTGTCACACCTCGCATTGCCAGGTTCCCTCTGCTCCATTTCCTCACGCTGTTTTTAGCATCAGTTTCTAGCCCAAGGTCTTATTCCTTTTCCTTCATTCTACTCTACTGCTTCTCTACTTGCGACTCTGCTGGTCCCCACACCACTGACAGGTACCCCTCACTTCCCAGCTCCCAGGTACATTTTGAGAAAAGCAACAGGTAATGGCACACATTTCCCTCAGTTTCTCGTGCCGCGCTCAGCCCAACAGCAGCAGCCACTGCTAGCAGCAGCCTCCCACCCTGCACACACCGGTGGGCCTACGCTCCTTGGCCCTGGACAGCCAACCGCTGCGTGCAAGGAGTTAATTTTATTAGGCAAGGAATTTTTTAAGCCTAAAAAAACTGATGACATTAGAAAGCTCATTGTAAATTTTACATAAAGAGGTCTTGTCTCTTTATCATGTACATAAATGTCACCCACTGAAAGCCTGTTGTCACAAATGTCTCCCATGAGTGCTGGATCTGTCTGTAACACAGCACAGAAGATGCTTGTTCTTGAGTAACCTGCACTTTTCAGTAATTATTAATTCCTTAAACATTTAAAATAGACCTTTTCACTTGTGCTTTCACCTCTCCAGGTCACTGCAGGAATGTGAGACTGTGTGGCTCACAGTCCCCCTTTCAGCATTCATTTTTGAAGACACATAAAGCACAGACAAACCAAGAGTCAAAAGCAAACTCCTGAGGCTAAGATCTGTTTTCCCCAAAACTCTTCCATATGTTAATATAACTCCCTTTTACCAGGTTTCATGCATGAGACAAGGGACTCTAAAATACCCCTTATCTCAGGGAAAGCACAATAGTCAGAATTTTTCCTCTTTCAACTCCCAGCTACTCCTCTCCACAAAAGCATAGGCTGGAAAGATGATAAGGACAGTATTCTAGCAGATCTGTCCCTCTCTTTTCCTCTATTATTAAGAAAGTGAAAAAATATAAAAAAAATCACCTCCAAAACGGAGGCAGGCTTTTGTGAGATAAGCCACTCCTCTACATCATGTATTCCACCGAAGGGATTCATACTGGGCTCGGTATCTTCTAATGGTTTCATCAGTTAACATTAAATTGCTTTCAGATAGGAAAAGAAGAATTTTCCTGGCATTGCACTAAATAATTCGCCTGTATATAGACTGCATAAACTGCATTTCTGAAGAGGAGCAAACAATTACAGTTCCATTTATATAAGTGACAGCATACGGCTTCTCGCAGATTGGCAGTCCCTATCCCATACTGTGGCTGTGGGGTTCACTCTCAATGCCTGGTCATTTTCTTATGCTTGGCAAATGGAAAGCTATTTCACAGCAAGAATGCAGAAGGACTGTGCTGCGCAGCACAGAACTCTGGAGCAGAGATCCTCCTGCCCTCAGATGGCCCTCAGTGTCAGTTCTGGAGCAGCCCTCACATGGAAACAACCCCGTAACAACCGGGACAGGTAACGGGATAGCACTGCCATGTAACGTATGTAACACTTCTGGGGTTTGCCACACTGTGCAACAATTCTCCTTCCTATTTCTGAGCAGCCGACTTCATCCTTTTTATTTTGTATCCAAAGGTAAATTTCAACATTCTGGAACAACTGGCATCATGTTTGGCCTTGAGCAACAACCTGAGCTTTGCTGAAGATTATTTGTTCACATAATTGCTATTGTTGAAAGGTTTAGCATGTTCCAGTATCCCCCCTGGCCTTGAAAGGCAAAAAATAATAATAACCCCCGTGCCCTTACAGTAGCCTTTCAAACACAGCCTTGCACAGCCTAAGAGTTGTCACTTCTGATTGCCACAAGCTATGTTTGCCATGAAAGTATCTTTTCCCAGACCTCTGGCTCCTCTTCTGCTTGCTACTGGCCAGTACAAAGCTAGGTCTGTTACACAACAAAAATCTCCGCTTCGGGATAAGGAATCAGAACCCTTCAAAAAGATTTTTTTTAAGCTTTTTTCTTTTTTTTTAATTTATGAGGGAGACCTAGAAATTTGTTAAAAATTCTGTTACGCCTTCAAGATGTGTTTCCAGAAGTACATCCCAAACTTTTTTTTCTCCTATTGGAAAATGATGAGGTGGCAATTACATGGCATAAAAATAATCTCTTGCTGCTGGCTCAGGAAAAAAAAATCCTCATTTCTATCCAGAAAAAACTGAGACCCACTTGTTACTAGTCCTAAAAGGCCCTGAAATTTTGTAACATTCACTGCAGCACTTTTAATGATGTGCTGTTAGCAAGAAGTATTCTGAGAGCTGCAGCACATTCCTACTTCAGATTCACAAGAAACATAACAGATAGTTTCCTCTTAGGACTTTCAATCTCACTTTCTGCCTAAAGGCAGGAAAACTTTTTTGCCACTAAACAATTATCCACAACTCATTTATTTCAACTCAGCAATGAATTTACAGGAAAAATCTACAAACTGTATGAGTAAGAGATTTATTTCCCCTTTTTATAAACCTATTTCTAATAACTATGCAAAAATCCCAATTATTAGATTTTTCATTGTCTCCATGACTGAGAAAATTCCCAATGTCTGTCTGCCTTTCAAACCAGCATTCCCCATTACTGAGAGCCTTCTACGGCTCTGAGCTTGGAGCTGATGACATGGTTTCAATCTAGTTAGCTTTCTCAATGTATTTGGCCAGTTAAATAAATATTCCTTGGCCAACACCAGTGCTCCCATGGGTTTTACAAAACCTACCACACACTGAGTAACCTAACTTCCATTGCTGCAGGCACCCGGCCTCACTGCCAACTTTCTGGAACTCTCATGGCTATTCCAGCATGGTCCTTTCTTTCCCTTTCATTTTGCTCTTAACAGATGTGCCGTGCCTAACTCATCTTTATTAGGTGGCTCTTAACCACGGCAAATTCTTGACTCATAATAGGTTTGTAAAAGCTAAACCCTGTAACACCACTGACCACCCTGTTACCACCCAAGACTGCCTTTGCAATCTATGTGGAACTGAAGCACAAAAGCCTCCCAAAACATTGCAACGCTATTGGAGCAAGGACAACACAGCGTCTCCACTGCAGGTTCCTATAATATCAATGCAGAAAAAGCCTCATAAAAATTAAACACTTACCTACATTCTCTGATCCCACACACAAGCAGACAATTTTTTCCTGAAAGTGACTTGCCAACCCTCCTGGTCCTTGCTTTGCAGAACGCCCATGCTCTGCAGGTAACCTGCTCCTGAAAGCTGCTGGTCACCTCTTCAATCCTTCCAACCACCTGATGTCTATTTTCCCCATCTCGTAAGACTTTTTCAGGTTGTTGCCTCAACAAAGCCTTTATTATCCCTCAGTCATTTGAGGAACACTTTTAAGAATTGCTCCAATTCCTTTACACAGCCTACAGCTCTTGAGCTAGGTTAGTCATATCTCTATACCCGTGAAACATTCCCTTATTTGTTCTCAGTTGTACAGGCTGTTTCTGCTAAAAAAGTGAAAATGACAATGAAGCTACACATTTATTTCAAGCACTTCCATTTGAAGCTAGGATACAGTAGCAACATCTTCGCTTATATTCCCAAAGCTCTTTCCAGGGAGAAATCAATCCAAAAAAACCTTTCTTTTGGCTTCTCTGAGCCACATCACCAGTGTTTTTGTTGCCGTCTGTTCCTTTCTAACACCTCCGCTTCTACCAAATAAAAATCAGCCTCTGGCACAGCTCTACCCATACAGCTCCACTTCTGTTCAGCATCTCGCAAGGACAGCACTCTTACGACTAAATCAGTTTGCTTTAAAAAAGAACTGCTTTTTATACCATCTTCACTGAAAGGTACTCATAGCATACACTTCCATAAAAATGTACCCTGCTTCTGTGTAACACTCCAAATTTAGTGATCGAGCAGAGACCAACAAAATTATTTTGAATTTTGTTTTTTCTAAGTGCATCTCAAGAACATCAAATGTACATTGATTTTAGCACCTTCAGTCTTAAAATCAAAGCCTTGATTTTGCACTGCAGTGTTCCTTGTGACTAACGGGAGCATCAGCTGCCCCAGGAGTGGCCCCACAAAGGCCTAGAGAGCATCCCATCTCCAGCCAGCAGGTACCCAGCCCTACAACAGCACACCTGCTAAGGGCTGCTCAAGAAACCTGTGATTATGTTGCTGCTTCCCATATAGATCGGTCATTTCTTATCCTCAGAAACATAAAAGCTGTCAATAAGAAGACATTGTTCTCATGCAGAGATCTTTTCAAGTTTCATCCTAAAATGGCTCTTTGCATTCAAGCTGTAATAGATAATATGTATATATAATGAGTACTATATATATATATATATATCATGGGAAATACTGATGAAATGCTTACCACAGTTCCACGATCAGCCATTTTCTTACGCAGGATACAAACTGATGACTTGCATCACGTTGTTTACGGAATGCAAAGAAAATCAAAACTGTAACGGTTGTTACGTTATTAGCAAAAATTAAAGCATCTGAATTGACTTAAAATATTAAGGCATTTATTTTTAGAGTCCAAAGAATCCCTTAAAGTACTGTGAAAATCCATCCTTTAGGCAAATTCTTCTGCCACTCTGAAGAGTTCTCTTTGCTACAGGTTAATATTGTGGGGTTAGAAAACATGAACTAATACTGATGTAAAATCCAATACGTGAAAATAGCTCAGAACAATAACTGCAAAATGCTATTCGTGTATTTACGTTTCAAGCTCAATTTATGCTGATAATTAAGCATATAAACAATCCTAATTCTTGCATAAGACAACACAAAATTAAGTATACCTACAAAATATAACAACAGGACACAGCACAGCCAGCATTGCACGTTATGGACAAGGAAATAAGATCATAATGGTTAATACTGTAAGAAGTATGAAAGTTGATTCCAACAACTGCACTATTTCATAATACAAGATATTTCAGTTTTATACTGATAGAAATACAGCACGTGCAATGTTTCATCATTTTACTTCAAATGAACTATAACACTATTATATTTCTATTTTCACAGATAAGCTGAAGAAATCAAGGGACACTAGCTTTTACATCATTCCTATGTGGGTTTTATTAAACTATTTCTAAAAGAAACAATGTAAACAAAACATTCTTCCACTACAAAGTTTTTTTTTATTTGATGTTCATTACAGCTCTTCTGCACATAATTTATTCTAATCTTGGTGGTTTTGTGGGTCATTCACACAGAAATAAGAGACAAACAGTCTTATTGTGGGAAAATGAGATAAAATGACAGAAATACAAAAATTAGCTTTATTCACAAAACAACCACATCTACTTTCAATTAGTTTTTTAATCAATTTTAATCAAGGATTTTCATCTAAGAGTTCTAGCAGTGTCTCATCTTCCCTGCAATAACAAAAAACAAACGGGGAACAGGGGAGGGAAGAGGGAACTATAATCTTAAATTAGACTGAATAAGAAAAAAAAATACTGATGATGCCCCCCAGCAAAAGTACTTCCCTCACGTGGATCTTCGCATTACTTCAGCTGAAGACTCGAGACTCTCCTGAATGGCAGACTACTTTGCCGCACATGCTGCTCATCTTTTTTTCAAGGCCTATCAATGAAAACCCTTAACTATAAATAGCAGACATATACTACAAATACTACTGATTCTTCAACGATTTATGCAGAGCATAACCAACACCAGACATTGGGAAACCCACCAGGGACAGCACAGTCAGGAGTGCCTTGCCTACAGGAAAGGTTTCATGGATACAATTGTTTAGACACAAGCGATTCCATAGGAAACAAGGCTTTACTAAACATGTTGTTCAAAGAATTGTTTAGAATACAATACCAACAAGAAAGCTAGCTTCTTATTTGTTAAAGGATTTTTTTCTTTGCTATTTTCTTTTTCCTTGCAAGTAAAATGTCTTACTCCAGTAGTTATATACACTTCACTCACTTTTTAGACACTGATACGTGTCCTCTTAACAATTCTCAGGAGCTTTGGCTTCGTTTCCTTGCGTTTTGTACTTCTGTGTCTGCTTCACTTCCTTTGGAGGGAGAAACATGCACCACAGTATGCATTTCGATGACTTCTGTGCCCCAGGGGCTCACAGGCTTACCCATCTCTTTTAACAGTAAATGCAAACAAACCCTCTGTTAACAGACAGCTGCAACATTCTTCCAAAAGAACAACCTTTAAAAATATTGTTTACTTGTCTGAACACAAGATATCTTTCCTACCCTTCAAAATAAGTGACTGATTGACAGGTAGGCAAAAGCATTTGCTTTGACAGAATCAGACTGACATCAGTTTTCATGTTCTTCTTTGCTGTCTGAACAGTATCAAGCTGATCAGATTTGTAATTCTTCTGAAGCACATCAAACCAAGCACAAAAACTGCAGCTCTTTCCTGCACCAGCCTTGTTGATTTGTCCAATGTAAGTTACTGAGTAATAAAGTCACCTGTGATAATGGAACTGTAATTCTGTTTTGTACACTACTTTTTCGGGCTCCAGGAATACAGAAATCATCTAATTCCTTGGAAAAGCTCTGACCAGTTAACCAAGAAGGCATCAGGGAACAGTAACAAGTTTACAACCAAGTGCGAGCAGCAGCCACTTACCCTACAAGAGGCTTTTCTAAGGCATCTAATTATCATAGCTTTTACGACAGTGAGGAAAAAGTTGGAGAGTTTGCATCTAAACTTGCAAAAAAGATGGCCACAACAACTGTATGCCTCAATTGCTTTTGCAGTCACACACAGTTTGAGATCGCATGACTAGGAACACTATTTCATCCAATTCCCAAAATTAACAGAACATTCAACTGATTTATATACAAGTTGGATAAGGCCCCAGTTAGACTTAATGGCCAAGATGTTGATACAGGTTGGGCCAAAGTACCTTACTGTTCTATTTCCAGAACACTGGAGGATTTTAAAGATCTGGCTGAGGACATAAATCCATCAAAGAAAATACTACAATTGGCTTTACCTCAGCTGATATACAGCTTTGTAATCAATTTAAATTCTCCACTTCAGTGGTTTTATACATTTTAGAATTAAAAATCAACATTCAGAAAGATATTTGTAGGATTTTTTAGATCCCAAGTCACAAGAACCTTTTCTTTAAACCAACATTCAAGTACTTTTAGATTCAAGTAAATAAAATAATGTTACTACACAAACACCTAAGTGTTATTAAGTATATGCTGCTCTCTCATATTACAATCTGTTTGATATCCTTTTTAGAAAAATACCTTCATGTAAGCTTTCCTTTGAAAAAGTTATATCATGCATAGAAGTCAAAAAGTCATCAATTCTTAACATACAAGTTGCTTTCTCCTTGTTGCAAAAGGATGGCAACTTTTGGCTTTTTTTCTTTTTTCTTTTCTTTTTTTTTTTTTTTTCAGAAAACCTTGTTTGTCAAATTAGTCTTTTATCTTCCAGCAGCATCTGCAGCCAACTACTGCTTTGGTCAAAGAGTCCAGTGTTTTCTTTTCATTTTATTTTAAGAGAGGAGGCACAAACTCAGAGAAGAGATTTGCAAGTCCTGCAGTTTCAAATTCCTTTTGTAGCTCATCCAGCGTTGAATATTCTTTGACTTCAAACATCTGAAACCTACATTGTACAAGAGAAACTCATGAATATGCCTCGATTTGTCAGAATGTAATTATCGATTCAGTTACTTTTCTATCCACAACAGTATTAAATTATACCTTTTATGCTGTGACTGTACTTTTGTCTCACACAGTACGCTAATCATTTTCTCTTTGCATTTCTTTCCGCTTGAGTCCACATCTACCTTAGAAGTTTTGTGAAGAATCAAGTACTCCTAAGTGACAAAAAGAACAAAATATTAAATGTCAGCTAGCACATTTGAAGTTTAGTAAAACTCAAAAATCTATATGAAACAAAGATCATTTTCAGAACACAGCAATCAAATTTTTAAAGTTCACTCCAAAAAGTGCGTGCCCATTTCCATGTATCAGCGTGAAGCTGAGCGCATTCTTAAGGGATCTGGAAAACATGAGCTGGAAAAATCAAAACATCTCCTCCAGTATCACCACAGAGGCCTGCCTAGGGCAGGAGGAGTACACAAGCACAGACAAGTTCAAAGGCACAGTAGGAGCACCACACAGTCTAAGTGACAAGGAAGGAGACAGCCAGGAACGAGCTAGAAATATGTCTGTTATTACTTTCTCACCACAAATTTTCTGGTTCAGAGGATATTTTCTGGGGTGTTTCAGAAACAGAGGAGACTGAACCTAGCATATTACATTCAGGAAACACAGGGAATGCAGGAGCATAATTCCAGTGGGAAAGCAAAGGAATACGGGCCTCAGGCTTCAACGGTTGTTTCTTTCTCACAGAATAACTTTGTTTTCTTAAATATGGAATCAAGTTGTTGGGCCTTCCTATTCTCCTATTAATCAATCTGCTTCCAAAATTGTTAATCTTAGAAAAACACACAGAAAATATTCAGACACAGGTTTCAGTAGTAGATCGATAGAACTAGTCAACATTCATTGTTCCTGCACCTTAATGTTGCTCCTGTCACCCTGAAGAAGAATCAATATTATCTTGCCCATGAACATCAGTCTTCCAGTCAGTTTTAGATCTGAAGCCCATTTTTCCACAGTTTTGACGTATTTCGCCTTTGCTCTCATGTGATCTAAATGCAGAAGGAGCATCCAGATAGCATCCTCTGTACTTGCTCCTTCTGACAAAGTAGTTTTTTCACTGCAAACTGTTGCTGGTTGCTTAATGACATATTTAAGATGCTGCTGTATCCAAAGAACCAGCTCATGTACCATCGGTTCAGAAAGATGTTTCTTTGCTTGTTCAAGTAATTTATCTTTTACGTCCATACACTGGGCCCTTGTAAGCTGGTCTGAGTTAACAGAAATTTCTGGTAGAGTTGATGGATAATTGACTGGCAAATGAAACAACAGCTTTAAAAGTATGTCTGTATCCGGTAGCTCTTTCACGCCGATTTGAATTCTAAATGTGACTCCATCTGTTTCTGGAAAGTATAAAAAATAAACATTAATAGTTTGCTCAAAGTTGAAAAATGTATTATTACAATTTGTTATCAATCCAACTCAAATGACTGCCATTTTATGCTAAAAATGTGGTGTGTTTTCCCTGGGGGGGCAGGGGGGACAACCACTATCTCTAGCTACACTTGCAGGGAATCCTGAAAGGAAACACTTCCATTTCATACTAGAAGGAAAGTTATTTAACACATTCTAAAAAGCACTCACACCTTTTGGCTCTTTTAAGGTCTGGACAAGCCAGAAATAAAGAACTGTCCGACAAACACATACGTCATCTTCTACAGCTCAATAGCAGCAGCAAGGACAACTGAAAATAGAGGGACTGAGCGCTGCCCTAACTTGGCTTCTCAAAAAATCTGTAGAGCTTTTACCATCAATACCAGCACAGATTTGTAATGAATATTTTTGAAGATCTAACCATTCAAGGGCGGTTCAACATAGAAAAGAAACATGGAAAGAAAAAAGTCACAACTTTCAGAGAAACTATGTTTAATTCTTTTCTGTTAACGTCTCTGCATTTGCAACAGTTGGATTGAGATAATTAAAGTATCTCTGTTGTACATTTGACCCTAAATATTACAAACATCTGTACATATATGCACATACATATGTATAAATAAATGTGTATCTATAGCGGCATACGTACTCAGAAAACGTTCTTGGTCTATTTCAGAACATAATTATTTTCAGTGTGAAACGTATACCTACAGTATGGAGCATGAAGAACAAAAGACCACACTCTCCTGATAAATCACATAATCCAAGAAACTGAATATGAACGTTAAGTACAGGAATTCCTGCAATAAAACCCTTCTTCTTTCACAGAAAAACAATACAAAACTTTACAATGTGAAAAGAGGGGACAAAGACCTAACCTCCTCTGCAATGAAAAAAGAGGGTATCAGATAAAAGTGATCTTCTTCAGATGTTCTCTGCTACACCCCTTTGATGCATTCCAAACACTTCACCCCATTTCTTACAAAAATTGCTACTGTGTCAGGTTGATTCACTCTAGGAGGGCAGGAGAAGCCAGATTTGAAATGCAGATGAGGGCAGAGCTGAGTTTCTGAGGAGCTCTTTTGAAGTGACTTGCCTTCTTCTCCCCCTACCTTATCTTCCTTCACATGACAGTCAGTCGAATTACGTTTGATTAGTATTGCTGACACCGCTAACCGACCTCAGCGCTCTCTGTGATTCTATATTTATCCTATTAAGTGAAAGAAACTAAAAGTGACTCGGACAGACAGAAGTACTTCAGAGAGCTCATCCAAGGGTCTGCTTCCAAACTTCCTTTCCGGTTCACACAAAGAATACTCTAAGGTAGAACAGTCACAAAACAAAATAAGCAAACCGTCCAAATTCAATAGTCTAAGCATTAAAATAAAGAAACCTCAAACAACTACAAAGCGTCACTGCCTCTACTACATCAACTACTACGTCACTACCTTCCTGGCCTGCATCAGAAATAGTGCAGCCAGCAGGAGCAGGGCGGTCATCGTCCCCCTGTACTCAGCTCTGGTGAGGTCACATCTCAAGCACTGTGTTCAGTTTTGGGCCCCTCACTACAAGAAAGACACTGAGGCCCTGGAGCGTGTCCAGAGTAGCCCAGCACCAAGGAGGAGCCTGCCTCCCAGCAGCCTGCCGGCTGCCACCACACTCAGCGCTCACCAGAGGCCTCAGCGTCCCCTCAGGCAGCACAGGCTGCCAGGCTCCCAGCCTTTGGCTGAATGTCAGCATCACCCCATTCCTGGCCAACAGCTGCTTCATTTTACATGATTTTGCCAATATATTTTGAAATGCAGAGTTTAATTACAGTGACAGAAAAGTGCGTCACCTTTCTGATCATCTGCTAGGATGTTTCACTGACTTGTCACAACACATCTCACCAACTCCGGTAACCAAGGGACAACCTGACAGGCCAACCTGCCCCTTCAGCAGGGGCCTCCCGCTGCCCTGAGCGTGTCCACACGCCTGCAACAACCTCACACCTCTCCCTGCAACAATCCAAATGCAGCCCTGCAGCCTCGCATCCCAATGCAGATCGCTCCCAGCTGTTGCGAAAAGCCCAGCCATGCTCATTTACATCTGCTTCAGACTCACTTTTAAACGGGAGAACTGCTTCAGAACGTGTGCGGGGCTACAGCACGCCAGGTTTGCTGGCGCGGTGTCCATGTTCTGCACCAGCACTGCAGACTGCCGGCAGAACAAAGAGCGGGGGCTCGCCGGCCTTCCTAACGAGGCTCTAAAGAAATATCTCCTTTGTTCGCATGCTACAAGGTCTGAGTTGCCTTCGCAGCAAAACGGTGATTATTTCTGAAATAAAGGGTTGGGTATGACCGTTCTGCCAGCATTTAATGTGCTAATAAGACGAAGCTCGATACATTTTAACCTGCTTTCCCCCATAGCGGCATGCTTATCAGGATATTTAGCTCTAGCATGCTTCAGATTTTTTCTTATGTTCCATGTCAACCAGACAGATATCCCCCTCCTCTCCTGCCCGAAGGTATTTTGTGCAACACATGCAGTCTATTTTTAAATTCAGAAAATGGCATCTATTAAAGTACAAGCTTGAAATATGTAAATAGATTTTTATAGCAAACAGGATGAGCAAACCAGAAGAGAACAGATTAACAAGTAAATTATGGATTTCTATCTGTAATGCTAATCTTTCTAAATAGACATGGTAAGGTAAAAAAAGATATGCTGTAATTAGTTTACTTAAATTCATCAACACATTGGTTTGGATACAAACATATTTTACATTCCGAATAGTTCATTGTCAAACTCCGGGAAGCTGAGGCTGTCAGCATACCCAGGGATCTGCAATAGCATTTTCTTCCATTCCTCCAAACCATAAACTCTCAATGGCCTTCTTTTTGATCCTATGGATCTACACACAAATTACCCTTAATGTATTAGATAGCAGAAGCTAACAGTTACCCCTGTGCACTGTCTGTCAATGACAATTTATATGGCTTGAAAAGATAAGGCAAACATAAGCTAGCACACACAGCAAAACTTTATTTTAGACGAACTGAAGGATTTTGTACTACAAAACAAAAGAGAAGTAAATTCACAAATGAAGAAAACTACCAACAATCATCACAATTCTTGTGAGCAACATTTTCAATTCCAGCAGAAAACAATGGAAATCAACCAGACACTCACGATCCTGACCTACCATGAGAACAACCTTGGCAAGGTCACACAACACCGACACAAACAGACTGGCCTGCTCCCACCATGCGCCCACGGCACTTCACCTCATGTCCCTGAAGGCTTCTAAGCCTTTTACACACTGGTAACTCATTAACACAAAAACATGTTGCCGTATATGAAGGACAGAGAAGGATGTACATAGTTTCCTCTAAAAGATTTGGAGATACAGCTGTGCAACGCAACATTCAGAAATGCTGACATATATTTTAAATAAATATCCATTAAGCCTTGAAACAGTACTTTCAACCTATGCCTGAAACAACATTTCTGAACTTTAGACTTATAAGAAAACTCAGTAGAAACGTTTCACCAATTATATTTTAAAAAATACACCTCTAACTGCCAACTGAAAGAAGAAAATAGCAGAACTACCTGCCCACACGTGGGCAAGAGCTGTGTCACGCAGATGGAGACACAGAACACCTCCGCTCCTGGGTGACCCCAGTTAGCTGCTCTCCATGCAGACACGAACGCCTCTGTCCCTCTGAGGCTGTCTGCACATCTTTGTTTGAGACAACTACCTGCTGTTCTCTGAGAATCTATTTCAACGACTATTTTCAAATAAAAGTATGGGTTTTACTCAATGAATTTCTTAGTAACCATCTACCATGAGTCACTACAGAGCAGCCACATGCAGCTCCACACCAAAGCAGCAGAGCTGTTACCACAGGCTGGCTAAGGCCCCAGCCAGGTCTCCAGGAAGTGAAACCCAGAGTCACTTGGGACAACCAGAGCAGTCCCCCTCATAGCAAAGAAATAAGCATTTCCGTATGAACCCCAGCACCTAGGGGCTGAGCGCACCTGCAGACCTGATCTGAAGGCAGGCTGCTCGGTTCGTCCTGCACAGCCACCTGCAGGCCCCCCTGCAGCAGCCCCCCAGCGCGAAGCTGTGCGCTGGCCGCAGCAGTGCCAGGATAGCAGGGTAACAGCAGATTGAACAGGATCTCCAGAACTATACGGGAGACTTCCCAGGTGTCTGCAGGAAATGAGCAAAGAGTGCTTACGCCCTGGATCTGTATGCGCACCACCTGTACCCCACCCGGCACTGACTGCCTCACCCCTACAGCAACTGCTGCCACGCCTTGGACCTGCAGATGCACTGTCCCTTGCTGAAGGGGCATCGTGGCAGCACAGACGGGCACCAGCCCCCAAGACTGGTGCAGGCACCTACAGCCACCGAGCCTCCCGGCCTGCAGCACCGGGGGCAGGTGGCAGCACGCACTGCAGAGCGGCTCGCCGCCCCGCCTACAGCTAACACTCCACACCAGCATGAGCACCGCTGGGAGAGCCGGGGCCGCACCGCCGGGCGCTGCCGCCTAGGGCCGGGCCCCACGCACGGAGCGGCGCCGCAGCGCCGCCTCTCGGGGCCGGGACGGCAGCGGCGCNCCCGGCACAGGACCGCAGCCGGCGCGCCGCCTTCACCTGAGACTGCCAGCACCTCGCAGGCGCCCGGCTCGGAGTAGATGGCGGCCAGGGCCGAGAGCTCCTCCAGCGCCTGCTCCGACATGGCCGTGCCCGCCCTCCGAGAGGCGACCGCGCCC
>WBMW01005184.1:830480-870188 GCA_013396635.1 Penelope pileata
GGAGGCAGTGGCGGGTGAGCCCCGAGGCAGTGGCCGGAGCGCCCCGCAGCGCCCTCAGCCCGCCGCGCCGCGCGGCCGCCATTTTGTCCGCGGCGGCGCCTGGCCCGCAGCCACAGGCGTCATACAGCGGAGTGCCAGCAGCCCCCAGCGCGAGGTACTGCGGTACCGCTCCGTGCAGGGCGCGCCTGTGCGCTCCTGCCCGGCGCTTTTTAAAAAACACCGATCCTAGGTATAAAAATTCACCACTTCTGGCCCACAGGGAACGCTTTAAATAGAGCCATGCCATATAACACGGCGCTCGTCATGGAGGTGTCGGTCTAATTACACCTCGTGCGGCTGAACAGGGCCCATCCCTTCTGCTGAGGCACACAGAGCAGCACAGAGCTGGCCCGTGCTGGCAGAGCGCGTCCCTTAAACGCAGCATGTGGTCGTGATACCAGAAACAGCAGCAGCATTGTGCTCCACATAGCAGACCAAACCACACCGGTGGATACCGACACGTGCAGTGCTTCAGAAGTGCCCATATTCAGAGGAGTTACCAGATCAGCCCTGGCTGCAGGCATCAGTACACAACACAGAGGGCCGTGGTGGAATTGGCTTCACTCTTCTTGCAGTCAGCAATGGCACCTTTGTGCTCCTTCCGGTGGGCATCTGGCGGAGGTCTGCTACAGGCAATGGTACCATGTACGGGGATCTTAGGTAGCATTCAATGTTTTCCACATTTTAAGACTCCCCAGTTGAAAATGCAACAGGAGGCTGAAAGGTGAGACAACAGTGGGTGTACATCGCTGAAGATTTTTTATTATGAATCACTTAAAAGCAAGGGAAGATGGCTTATTTTTTTAGGAAAGTATATAACGCTATTTTTAATTCCTTACATTCTGTTGAAATACCAAGAAATGCTAGTGCTGAGCTGGGAACAAGTGAAATAACGTGAACAGAAATAAGACTGGAGCTGTCAGAAGTGCTGCGAGGCAGCAGTCCATGCAGCTGTTCAGAAGGCTTCGTGGAAATTAGCCTTAAAAGTGCCTCATTCTATTACTGAGAACTTCCTTGCCCCTGGTCTTTCCCTCTTCTCCTCATCCACTTTGCATATTCCATTTTACATGTTTAAATAAAAAAGTCGATGTAAATGTCTTTTAAATTGACACTATCGCAAGACATTGAGGTCCCTATGAATAAGTTACTGCACTCTGACATTTGGAAGTCATCAAATGAGACAGTATAATGTCAGCTTGATATTTTTCACACTATGAAAATATCAGCTTCATGTCAAAGATCTAAATTCCATCTTAATGTAATAAATTTTCTTGTATTCGCAGACTAGTGAAAATGCTAAATATTTAAATTTGAAATGAACTTCTACAGTTAGTCTGGCCTTCATATTCCATTATTATTAAATTGGAAGTCAAGATCTATTTTCACGTTTTTTTTCAAATATTGCAGTGCTCCATAGAAAAACATAAGCCATATTCATTTATCTAAACGGCTGCTTTCCCATCAACACATGGCAAATAAAGTTCAAAAAAAATCTCACTTTCTAGAGTTACCCTATATTAAAACACCTCCAGCACCCTGTCATAAAGTGATACATCGCTGATGGTATCGGTATTTTCCACTTTGCCTGACAAAGCAAACAGAATGCAACCTTTCATACATCAGGAAGATTAATCTCTGGTGTTATTTGGAGAAGATGCATCCTTTGCTTTCCACTTGCAATAATTATGGCCCCCAATCAATCAGGGGTTGCATCGCCAACCACTAGCGATCAGATATAAAAGTGTGCATTTAGACCTGTTTTCCCCTAAACCGAGTGGTGAATAACAGAGAAGACAGACATTTGAAAAAGATACTGATCTGGGCCATCCATCTACATCTTTTTGCCATCATTTTCATGCTGGCCAACCTGCTGTCCCAGCTACCACAGCTATAAGCAGTCCTAAAAGTAAGTACTCTAGAAGGCATTAAAGGCACTAAGAGGAGCCTAAAAATCCCTTAGTTGCCCATTCAGGGATCACAGAGCAAACAATAATGAGGAACCCGTAACCACAGCACAAGTGCAGTGGCTGAGCTGCTGCTGGAAAGGGAGAGCTGAGGGACAGCATCTCAGCAGGTCTTACAAAGAACACATCTGATCAGGCCCAGTTTCCCTGTTCATCCCGAAGTTTTGGGCCAGTTCTTTACAGCATTACAGCACGGACAGTAGATTCACCTGGAGCAGACACTGCTTCCAAGACACAGATACTTTGGAAAGTGATGCACCCCCAGGAGTTGATGCTGAGTCCAAGAATGTGCAAAGATTTTACTCAAATGTGCTTACACAGGTGAGAAAATGATACGCATAAGCTCAGGCAGCTTCTTGCCTCCACAGACAGACACATACATAGACGTTTTCTAAATTAGAAACACAGCTAATTTGGAGGGTTACCTCTGTTAGATAACAGCATTCTAGAGCCCTATCAAATGCAACTTCAAGAATAATACTCAAGAATACTCAAAGTGACTCACGTCATTGAATTACTCCATGGTAATGTTTTATGTTGGTTATCAGGACAGAGTAAAATAATGTATGCTGAACATGTGCTATATTTGTACCTTTGGATAAAAAAAGAAATCACAAATTACCTTAAATCACCCAGCCTTCTACGACATCATTTACAATTTCTGCCCTGAAATTATCAGTTTGGAAGACTCTGTTTTACAGTTTCAGAGTAGGCATCATAACAACAAGCACTAGAGCAATGTTACCTAAAAGAAAACGTTTATTAGGTAGCATACAGAAAACATTGTTTTGACTTAAACACCACTTTGACTTAATGTCTTCTTAGAGACATTGGGTGATGGGAACATTTTGGTTACGGCCCAAAGCAATTGTTTGTTGTTTGTTTTTTTTAGTTGTAATAAATTCATTTAACTATTTAACTTTGTAAATTAAATTGAACAAAAACAAATTTTTTTTCTAAGGTAAAATTCAGCATTTTCATGGTGTTCTGCTCTTTAGTTTTTGAACATGAAAAGTTAATGAATTCTCATTGATACATATAAAAAAGACCTAATTTGAGAGAAAAACAAAAAACATTTCCTATTGCTTTATAAGTATTTTAGAAGCAAGATTTTCAAGGATTTGCAGTGTAGCAGTGCTTTTTAAAGACCCTTACATTTATCCTCCATGCATCAAACTGCTCCAAGTCAATCCCCTAAGACACTTAATCTTTTGGCAGATGGAAACACATTTTAAAATTCTACTAATGATCAATTAAAGCATTAGCTATCTCTATAGACAGGAGACTTACGGGGTCATGGTCTTCAGAAGCTGGAGGCAAAAGCAGCAGCATGCCAGAACTGCTGAAACATTGTGAATTTACCACAAAATTGGCAGAACACTGGAAAACTAACATCATGACTTAGTCCTTGATGTTTTGTTGTTGTTTTCTTTTTTCCTTGATATGTTGAAAAGAAATGTGGTTTCTGTTTTGTAAGAGGTTATGGTCCAAACTGGAAGGTCAACACAGGAAACAGTATCTGTTCTTTTAGGTTTTTTTCAAGGGGGCCTAAAAACAATCCCAATACTTCCAATATATTTGTATTCCCCTTTGAAAATGTGATTCATTTGGTCTCGTCATAAACACATGTCTGCATGCTGCAAACATGCATGTATGTCTTGTGAGTAGCTCCCCCTGGAATCAGCAGGACCATTCAGAGTAGATAGGAACTCATCATTTCAAATATGCTCCAAGGCATACATCTGAGTTTGGAGTCAGGACTAGTACTCTGCCCACAATTTTTTGTACAATTTGATGTACACGTAGTAAGACCAGATAGATGCAACTGTCAAATTCATAAAAGAATTTAAGATTCTTTAGGAGCTTGATAAGCTCCCGATTTTTTCTTGAAGATGCACATAGAAGTGATTCATCATCTGATGCAAACAGAACATGATGCTTTTTACAAAATGACCTATCTAATATGACCCTAGGTTCTTACTAACATTGCCAAGAGAATCAATACTTACTTGATTCACTGCATATAGATCTTTGCCTAAGATGACGGACTATGATCATTTTCAGAGCACTAAAAGATCCTTCGCTGCTCTAAAGCCTTTAGAAGATAGAATATTCATAGCCGTATTTTAGTCTTTAAATTGTTGTTTAGAGAGCACATTGAACTCCTGAGAGTAAATACATTGTGTGAAGATTAAACAGCATTATTGTCCCACTTCACACTAAACTAGTATACTTCTTTCACATGACAATTTAAAAATGGCAATCCAGAACACCTAGCTTTAGCAGTCAAAATGTATCAACAATCAACAATGGACACAAATACCTTGTTACCAGCAATATAATCCCTCTCCTACAGCTAAGTAGGGCAGAAATTGTAGGGCTTAAATTAAAAATTCTTAAAAGAGGTTGAAGCTAGGACTGTTGGCATAATAACGAAAAGGAGGAACAAAGTTATTTCTAGTGGAGAAGAAAAAAAAAAAAGGTGACAGAAGAGATACAAACCTCTTTCCAAATTTCCTGCTAATACAATGCAATGGCAAAATATCATAGAATGACTCCACGTGTCAAGGAACTACAGGCATCCCAGAAGGACAAGGCTGTGAACTGCACCCCAATTATGGGGCATTCATATGTTGGTAGGCGCTAAGAGGCCATAATGCAGAAAAGCAGAGAACTAGGCCGTCACTCAGCAGGGACAGTGTCACAGGCACAGCAGCTGTGTTTGGTGCCCCTCTGGCTTGGCAGCAGGCTGCCAGGCACCCCAGCTGCAGGGCAGTGCCGAGCTGCCTGAAGTGATGCACTGGCAAGAGGCCAGAACCAAGCACGTGAATGCAGAATGGTCTCATGCTCCAGAAGTAAAGATCAGCATCACTCTTGACTACATACATATGACCAAAGACCTGATTACAGTTGGAGTGCTATGCCAGAGTCCTTTTCCATCAATCACATAAGCAGCAACAGAGATTGCAGCTTCTGAACACCACAGTATCTTTGAAGAACACATCTTCAGCTGCAGACCAGCTGTTTTAACTGCAAGAATCAAACACAACAGGTGAAGGAGGGTTTTGACATGGTAAAGCAGAAGACAGGTAAACAACCTAAAAGAGAAAACTGTGGGTTTATCAATCCTTACGTCTTACTGCTTGTAGAAATTCTTTTAATTTATATTCTAATTATTACTAAAGACAAAAAATTGCATTCCTTTCTTCAGAAGTTAGCTGGACTCAGGATGTAAATATTTGTTGTCGTATGTTCTTGTTCTGAAACCTGCTGGTTTGGCTGGTTCACACTTGAATTAGTCCTTACTTTTTGGTTCTGTCTTCACCTAAGTACGAGTAGTACATGTTCAAAGATGTGTTGTAACGGACTATAAAAACTATCTCATATGGCACACGGAAGAGCTCATATTAATCATTCTTACAGCTAGTAATATGATCACAAATACCAAAGTTAAGAAAAGTATATTTATTCGATTCTCCTTTTTGTTTGAATGACAAAGTGGCACAGATAAGAACAATTTTGAATTTAGGAAAGATAGAACACAACAGAAGATGGTAAACTCATGAAGTGGCATGAGATATCTTTGACCAGATTTAGTAGCAATTACAGTTTTCATAACACACTTAACGTCAAGCTTCTGTAATCAACAGCACAGACTCCTTATTTCGGAGCTTCTGAAGCACTCCCTCCATTCTGCGTACATGCGCATCAAGTTACCAAATGTAAACATAAAACAAACAAAAAGCCCACCTCAAAAAGCAGTGATCCTCAGTCTTTTCTGTTAGAACGGAGAGGAACAGCTCTTTTATTGTCAGATACAACGCTTCATACAAGCTCACGCAATTCTCTTATCTCACATATGTATCACCTACTCAGACTGAGGGTTTGGGCTTTTTGCTCAGAATTGCTTTTATTCATATATACATGAATCACTGGAAAAAAAGGAAAATGGGGAAAGTGGAAATGGGTAAGAGTTGGAGTTATTTCTTAAGATACTGGACTTCTGGGTCAGATTTATTCTGGCCCTGCAGGACAGTTTCCTCTGAAGTGGGAGCCATTAGTCTCCCTTAGTACCACGAAATACGGGAGCTTCCCTGATTAATTATTTTCCTAAATGAGAAGAGTTACTTTACTGAAGCACTAAGGCGTTTTCCCTTCAGGAAAGGAAAAAAGCCCCTGTTGTCAGTTAAAAATAGCCACTTTCAGAAAATTAAGGTACAGCTGGTTCCCAGTTAAACTTTTGAAGTTTCATGAAGAAACTCAAAAGCTACAACATGGTACTTGGTTATTCCTTCCATTCCCAAGCCTTCCGCATGGAGGACTTATTCTCAACAATAGTGGATCCTGAAAGGCAGGAGTAATTTAAATTTAAGGGCATGTGGCACCTGAAATTTACCAAGCCACACAAATGTAAAGCTATTACAGTGGAAGACTAAAAAAGAAAAAAATAGTTACGCTTCCCTTGTTAAGCACAAACCTCACTCAGATATTTCAGCCACATAGCATTAGCATGCACCACTCCCAGAAAACACTCACCTCAACCTTACTTGGACTTTGGATACCCTTTTAGCCAAGTTATATACACATCTGTAATACACCTCACTGTCATCACAATGCAGAAAAACATGTTATGACTATGTAGTCACAACTCTGTGCAATTCTGTGCTATATATTAAAAAAAAAAAAACACTACAATTGAAACAAAGATGCCAAATTGAGATGCACTGCATGAAACATTCTTTAAATACAGCTGCAGTCCTGAACACATTACAGGACATAACAAAGACAGAAAAGCGCAGAAGTACACAGAAAGAACATAATTTTCTTCCATCAGAAAGCAAACTTCTTAAATATTGAAATAAATACCCATTAGAGATCAACCTTATCTCCTTTTAGAAACATTGTCTGAAAAGCAACTGATACACTCATTTCTTGCCTCTAGCAATCAGCTATTCTACTGTTCAAAGATAAATTGTGAATTAAAGCGTAAGTATACTCTCTACATTTTCAACTGAACGTATCTTCAAAAATACTCTTACTATAATACTCATATTCCTTTAGCAGAACAGATTTGACAGAAATTTTCTGAGCAAGCATGTATTTGAACAGGTAAAGTGCCCATGTAAAAACAAGTATGAAGTATAGTTAATAAAACATGCAGTTTGTAACAGCCCAGATCTTTTATGCTTTATCACCTGAGAACACTAATGCTGTAACTATGTGAAACCATTCATGAAATTTCCAGCTTTCAATATTTTTTAATTAACACTCAAAATTCCAGTCAGAACCAGAAACCTAATGTATTTGGTGCAGCACTGAAGGCATGAAAGGAAAGAAGGAAATCTTAGGCAAAAATTGTGACAAAATAACATCAGATTTCCCAGCTCTTAAGAAAATTAAGATACATGTTTTTGCTACTGTAAATTTATTATTTAATTTAAAATATCGTAAAGCATTGGTGTACTGAACAATGCATTTCTCCACCCCTGTTGTGCCCCCAAAGAACAGTGGTAATGATGAAAATATTCACAGTTGCAGTGAACTTCTATTTCACGTCGTACTGTTCTCTTACCCTCAAGTCTAAGAGGAAAGTGGTTTACTTTTTGATTACACACAACAGGAGTAGTTATGAAGTCCAGCGCCACCAGGCTACCTTCATCCTGTCCCAAACAGCCGAGAGAGAATCCAGTGCAGGGCGAACATCCAGGATAGTGAACTGGTAGTTCTTATCTACTGCGCCACCATCATAGTAATCGATAACATAGCGCACTTCTTTTCCACATCGGTCAACAATCCAATCATGTCTGTCAAAGGGAAGTTCATATCTGGAAAGACAGATAACAGACAGTGCAGACAATTTAACGGATAGATATTATGAACCTGGCAGAGGGAGTGGAAGTCACAGTTAAGAAGATTCATTTATCCAGATGCTGGCATAAGATCCGTGCTGCTACATATGTCTTCTGGTAATTATAATTTGCAATTCCATTTCTGTAACATCTTTGAATTACTTCTACGTTATATTTTCAGACATGTCCCTCTACCCTTCCACCTGACCAGAAGTCCTACTTTCATGCCCACGTACCCCATCCATGAACGCATTCTGGCTCTTGGTGAATACTCCTTTGCTTTGCCTCCAAACCGCATCAGGGATGGTCCACACGGACATTCCCTACAAACACAATTAGAACAGAGATAATAGTTTTTACTTCGTGAAACCAAATCTAATTTTAAATGTTTAAACCACTATAATAATTTGTTTTAGTAAAAGAGAAGTGGAATAGGGGAAATAGCAACAGTAAAAAATGTAACTGTAGGATCTAAGCCAGCTTTTTTTCTTTTTTTTTTAAAGGTTTGAATAGTCCCCCAGTTTTGACAGCTGGTATGATAAGGTACATTCCACACCGCTGTTCTAACTCACCAACAAAGCAGTTCTCCACAAATCTTATCCACAAATGTGATGGGTTACAGAAGTGAAAAACATTAAGTAACAGAAAACCTCAATCCAAACCACTCTGCAGCAAGGGCCATGGAATTTCAGAGAACAATTTCTACATACATGATGTTTAACTAGTCTGTGTCTTCTAGGAACAGGGACTATACCGACCTAGAGAGTGACAGAGTTTGGTTTGCATCAGTCACTTTTAAACTAAGTTTACACCCCTCATCTTTTTCATAACAAAGACAGAAATTAACTAATCCCCAAATAAACAGATACAGTAGGAAGTTTTATTTCTCCAAATCCACATAATATACACACCACCAAAAGGGTGATCCGTTTTGTCAGTATAATTACTCAGTTCTAGTCAAGCTATTCTGAGTAATCCTCCTCCCTGATTATCAAAATGGGGGATCCTAAGACCACAACTTCTGAAATGCATCAGCATCAGAATATTTTTATGAAAACTAAAGATAGTCTGCTTCCAGGAATTACAAAAGCAAGAGCTAAACTAAAGGATTTGCTTTTCATTTCATATGTACATACATAGCATGAAGAGCTTCCCACTTCAAAATCTCCTTCCAAGCTTGCTCATTATTTTGATTGTGAATCTTAATAATGTTAGTCATATCTTCACTTGTTATGTCATCATCTTTCCACCTCCACCTAAAAAATAAAACAAGTATTACTACATAACTCCTCCATCTTCCTTCATTTATCTGATGGGCTTTGAATCAAGAGATGCGCTTATGCAAAGACACAAAGCAAGAGTGGAAACTTCTGGCTCATCTGCTTAAGCATCTTGAGAAGCACTTCACGTTCTGTGTAAGCGTATAGTTATCTAAGTTATCAACAGAGATCCACAAATTCTAGTTAGCTAAATTAACAGCTTAACTGGATCAGAAAGTTATTGGGACGTGCAAACAACGGCACATCCACAGCCTTCGTAAAAACGCTTGGGAAAATCCCCGCCTGCATTCTTCATGCACAAAAGTCCTTTACTCAATACATTTTGCGTGCATTTACTTAAAAACGTCTTCCATCTCTCTGATCCTGCACTGTGACTGCGCTTCCTTTTCAACAGGCATAAAACTGAATACATTTAAGCACTTACAGGATCAAAACTTGTGTGTTCAATGTAGACTGCTCCTGACATATTGTCTTTAGTATCGAAACACAGTACAAAGAATTAGTATTGTTTTAATAGCAACTGCCTTTAAAGTTGAGCTGTTTCAGAATGACAAACAAATACATACAAAAAATGAAAAAACAGCAGCATAGGGTTTTTGGCCAAGGACTCATTTATCATTCAGTTCGATCTTGCCAACGCTGAAGTTTTGTACAGACAGAAAATATCTACTCGTCAAAAAATTTTAATTTTGAAATTTTTAGTGATATTACAGAGTGAAATCAATGTTCTTGAAGTCACAGAACTTTTACTACCAGGCTTCAGTCTAATCCTATCAACTATTACATCTGAAGGCAGGCAGTCATACAAAGTTTGTTCACACCTATGCAGTCACTTCTACGAAAATTTTCTGAATTAGTTGCAGTTGCCTTGACATTCTCAGCCATCTTGCTGATGATGGGAGAGGACGTAGTCTCTGAGACCAGCTCACTCTTCACGCTAAAACTCTTTACAGAAATAGTATTTTTTACAAATGCAAGTTAATTGTTAGCTGCCTGAAGTCCACAAACTCTTCAATAATATCTATGAATAATAACTAATGATGCTATCTCAAAAACGTCAGTTCACACGGACTTCATGTGCTAACTCACGGTATTTACCCTTTTCTTAGCATAGCATTCCAAAACATCTGCTCTGAAGGATAGACCCATTTCTTGTCAGAATGTGCCCTAGGAATGGAAGATTCTTCTCTAACAGTTGACAGTGGAAATGGTTGACCTGGAGATGGCAGCTGATTAGGAGGAGGCATCTAGAAAACAAGGAGAATCACCTGAATAACAACAGCAATAAACTAGAGAAGGATTTTTCCTTTGAAGCGTTTGAGCAAAATTAAAGCATAATTAATCAGCTGCTACAAAGATCAAGAAGTTCAGCCTTCACATAAAGTCCACTGAAGTTACCTCTCTTTTTTGCAATAGAACTCTTTGCACAAGTTCATCATCTGAAGACTAAAGGCCACCTTTTGCCTCACCTTCAACTTTCAAATCAGCGCTGCTTTATGTAAATCAGAGGAAATCTTGGAGAGGCCTGAATCAGAACGTAGCCATACTGCTATTGCATAGAGCCTAGAAACTACTGATGTAACTTAAGAACCACATGTGCAACTTATACACAGAAATATATGGCATAGGATACTTACAAACTGCAAAACCACCTTTCATCAAAAAGACAACTTGGAAAAAGAGAGTCTTCATTAACAGCTAACGTGTTTTCATACAAGTATTTGGATACACAATTAGAAAAAGCAGTTTTAAAATGGAAAAAAATAGCATTAATTGCCAGAGATCCCATTTTAGACAGCATAAGCATTTACATTTCTGGGATAATATTTCAGGAGAAACAAGGCTGAAGAAAACGTGAACTAAGTGGAAGTTACCATATTGCTAGGATCTATGTCATCGTTCACTTGAGATGCACCAGACTTCACCGGACACGCTACGTATTCATATGCCCTTTCCTGATGTGCAGGGACATCATCTGTGTTCTCAGTCCTCTGATCAGGAGTCTTCCTGTGCAATGGGCAACCTGAAACAGAGGAGAAACATTACATATTCTGCTACAAAACAAAGTCTCTAAGACATGACAGGAGATAGGACATAGTTCACTGAATGCTAATGTAAATACAAGACTGCAACTTCACTTTTTCTTTTGAGCTTTAGAACAGTTTCCAACTTCCAAAACTATCCTTTTTTCCTCTCTCTTTTAGAACCCAACACCATGCTAACACCTAAGCTTCTTACACAGTCCTTGCATGCTCACACCCTGCTCCACGCTGGCCACTGTACTGAGCTGTTTGTAGCCATGATTTGGACAGCAGCATGGATCCAACTTGTGTTCGTTCTGTCAACGAAGAGCTGACGTCCTCCTTCCCCAGACACTGACCTGATCGCACCCTTCTGCTGACCCTTCCCAGGGCACAACACCCGCACCCAGCAACCACCTCCAGAGGAGCCTGGGCACCAACGTGGCTCCGTGTGGGTCTGCCCCAAAATCCTGCATGGCTGTCCTAGGCACGGGGAGCAGGAGCGACCCACAGGCTCTCCAGTGGGCACCTCCTCTGGTGGGCAGCTGACTTCTAACCTGCGAGCTGCTTTCGGTGTGGGAAAAACTCAAGTTTTTATTGTAGTTGTTTTCTGACAAATCTCTCTCAGCTTTCAGTGTAAGGAGCTGATTTCAGCCAGCTTTCAAGCATAATTACCGCTCATTTTTCTCTGCTGCATGGGGCACTGTGAAGGCGGAGCCGCCGGCTGCTGCCCAGGTGCGGCAGCCGCTGCCTGACCCTCGGCGCCCGGGGAGGACGCGGACAGCCCCATGGCCGCCGCCAACCGGGGCCCTTCAGAGCACGCTCCTGAAGAAGGAACTGTCTGTAAAATAAAGGTACAATGAGTGTTTACTAAAGCGAACACAAGCACGGATATATTGCTGCATCACAAATTAAACTGATTTATTTCACGATGGATGTATAAACACGGTGCCTAAACAAAAAGCCACGGCCTCTACCGGGCCGCACAGCGAAGGGTTCCCGCAGGACGGGAGGGCTCCGTCCCCAGCCCCGCACGCTGCTCACGCCCCCCGGGCGGGCCCCTCTCGCGCCCCCAGCCCAGCAGCGAGCACCGCCGTGACCCTCACACTGACCGTGCGCGCCGGCAGCCACCGCACCCACCCGCGACAAGGTCAGGCCGCCCCCTCTCGCCCATCCGGCCGGGCCGGGCGGGACGGGACAGCCTGCGCCCTCCCGCGGCTCCCGCCTCACCTCACCTCACCTCGCCTCGCCTCGCCTCACCTCACCGCACCCCGCTCTGCCCGGCCCGCGCCCCCGCCAACCCCGCACGCAGCGGCAGCCACGCACCGCACCTCGCGAGATTGCTGCCCCGCGCCTGCGCACAGCGCGGGGAGGCCGCTGGACGGCCGGTAGGGGGCGACGTGCCCTAGCGCTCGCAGCGTGAAGCGGAGCAGCGCCCCGCTGCGGACCGGCGGGCCCAGCGCCGCCGCTGCACCGCCAGCGCTCCCACAGCAGCGGGGCAGTGCACTCCCGAGTACAGCGCTTGTGTTAAGGGCCTGAACTAAAAGGTCTTTCGTATGTTCTTCTCAAAGTTGAGTGCTTTTAAGAACACGTTCACGTATCACCTCTCAAAGCAGGATCTCCCTATTCGACCCGTTCATTGTCTTTACCGTGTAAGAGGAGGCAGTTCCAGCCTGCTTCCCTGCATGCAGGAATTACCTGGGATCAGAACGGTGGCACCGTGTCTGTAGTGGAATTGGTGTGCCATGGTTCTGTCCCCAGCCAAGTTTCAGGGCACGTGGATTTGCTGGAAGCCCCGGCTGCACTCGGGGCAAGGGCTGTGCGAGCACAGGGCTCTGCTCGCCGCCGCTTCTCTCGAGGTAGGGCATGGTGCTGGCACCAGCACGCTGCCTGCCCAGCTTCCATCACACCCTGACCAAAGCAGCAACTGGTCCACCTCTTAACACCATAGGGACGACAGTTTTCACCCTGTGCAATAAGGCAAGCCACACGGCAAGTACATGTTCCACAGCATAAGGCTTTGCAAAGAAAAGGAGTCACAGCCTCAAGTGTCCTGCACTGCGGGCTCCAGAAAAGCAGAGCAAAACCAGAATGTACTCACAAGAATATCCACCATTTCAAAAACAACAGACATCCACTGTGAAGATTTAAAACAAAAAAACACAATTCAGAATTACCACATCAACACAAGTACTGAAAATAAAAGAAACCTTCAGCAGGAACACGAAATTCACCAAAAAAAATAAAAATAAAAACTGGGAGAACTATGCACCAGAAAGTGACATAGGAGTGGATATACAAAATACTTGCTGTGTCCCAGGCAGGGTTTCTCACACTTTGAGCAAGGTTTGTTGAATTTGTCAGGTTGAGAACAGCTCACAGAAAGGCATCCCTTGTTCCCAGCCACCGTCAGTCCTTCCTTTCTGCCATTCAGTGGTAGAAGCCACCTACAGCCAAAACTGCAGCCTCCCACCAGGCCCCACTGTCCATCCCCAAGCAGCTGGAAATCTGACCCATACAGCATCTGACCCCAAGTCAGGCTTCCAGGCATTCCCAGCCCGAGTCACCTCCAGACAGACCGACTAGTGAACGAGCAGTTTTGTGCAGTTAAGTGTAAAAACAGTACCCAAAGAATGTCATTTACAAATGGCACAAAATTCCCATTAAGACATGACGGGAAAAAAAAGTCAAAATCACTGCAATGCTTTGTATTTTCTTCTAGAAATTTAATCATTGCATAACACAAAAGAAAGCATAGAGAAACACGAGCAATTGCTGTGGCTGGAAGCCAAAGTTAAGATACAAAACAGCAGCAGCAACCTCTGAGCATGCTCAGAGAAACCTCCAAGCTTCATCGTGCAACTCATGGTTCCTGGGCATACATTCACTGCCCATACAGAATCTGGGAATTAAGGAACTTAATTGTGTATCTTAGTATTCAGGAAAGGACTGTGTAATGTATCATACCCACAATAAACAGCTGACAGTAACTCTTTATCCCTACAGCCTGCAGAAAAGCTTTTGGTTTATGTCCTGAAACCTGTATTACAGCAGCGTAACACAATTAACACTATCTGATATAAACATAAGTTTTTCCTCAATACACAACAATTTATAAATTAAGTTACATTCCTTGCCCCAGTGAGGTCCTACACAGGATTTCACCCTTTCAAAGTCTGGCCACCCCAACAAACCCGGCTCAGACCTCTTATCCGCACCCCCCCNCTAAAGAAAGGTGCAGTGCGCAATTTCAAGGTGCGTATGAGCCAACTGCTTCTGAACTGAACCCAAAGTAAATCGTTCTTTCACAATGCACTTATTGCTATAGGTTCATAAGCTATTACCATAGTAAGAAAGAAAATTTCACAGAATAAGCAACTCTGTTCTTTTTGTTTATTATGAAGTACCAATACCTTGCATACAACATGCAATTTATTGCTCATTGACATTATTGCATATATCAAAGAAAAGAATCAGCCAATATAACCTTATGCAAGCTCCTAGACTGTTCAAACAAAACATAGAAATGCTCTACAATATCACTGAAATGCAAACAATTCAGAACTTTTACAGTAAAAAGTAAATTTAAACACATAATACTTAATCATTCACCTTTACAACTGATCACTTTTGTAATTAATCTTCAGAATTATTATATTGCATTTAAGTTCTTGTGCAGTGATAAGGATTGCTACTACAATCAGGCCACATTATTATTTGTATTTAATAATGTGATCCTAATTTTTTGTGACAGTATTAGTCTTTCCTGCAAACCAGATTGTCGTGATTTTCCAGAAATCATTCCAGCAGAATTTTCACTTTTCACCCCTGCTCTGCGTCTGCAAGTTAGGTAGACCATATTTGTCAAGTTTCTTTTTAGACAGAAGATTATATAAACACTTCTGAATTACAGACTCTATTAATTATGTCTAAATCATAACTCATTTGTTCCCAACAAACTGTAATTTGTTTTTGTATCAGTTTAGCTGTGCTTAATGTTGATTTATTCTCCGTATATAGGTATCTGTAGACACTAAAGAAAACACTGTTTGGTATATGCATGCTAGAAACAAATCCAGGATATTTGCATGTATGCTTATTTAGTGTGCAAATTAGACCAGAGCTCATGATTAGCCCTTTTCCTCCCTCTCCCCTACCATATGATGGATTTCTCTCATGAAACTAGAATAGTGTTACAACAAAAACCAACACGCCCTGCACTGCATTCAAAATGTTATGATCTGTATTAGAGCTTACCGTTAATATTTAAATGTTGCTTTTCACCTAGCAAAGATTATAAAATACCAAAATTTAAAAACTTAGAAGACAATTTACATGCAATGTGTTCCACTTGGGTGCAGATTCTCATATACTTAAATATTTATAGGCTCATAAAGGCATGTCCCATCCACAAGACAATTTTTGACATCCCACACACAGATTAAAAATAAAGATACACTACAGAATATTTTATTTGCTTTTATATTTTCAATTTCAATGACTAAGAAGCTATAAATAGCACACAATCATTATACCGTTGATACCAAGGCATGCTGAACTCTTCATAAATCACTCTCTTAAAGACTTCCTTTATATTACAACTAGATTAAAAATGTATGTACACTGTTATCATCAGATGCCCTCTCAGGACACCACAGAATGAAACCGATCTCAGAAGAAATTTTGACAAAATATTTCTTATACCAAACAACACAAGATATTCTTCATAGCCACCTTCCATTCTTTACTGAGCTATAAAGTGCTTGGTTATTATAAATAGAGCAAGAATGCCAAAGGAGGTAGCTAGTAGAGATTTGTAATGGATAAGAAACCTTAGCAAGTGTTACCATCTAGAGCATTGATTTGATGCTTAATCCCAGAGCTCCAAACATCCCAAGCAGCACATCCTTCTTTCTCCCCCCCATAAAAGACCTTTCAAGTTGCTTTCAGAAAATCGTATGACTTTCACCTGTCCAACAAAGAGATTTCACCCGGGGTTTGGATGAATGTTAAAGTTAGTAAATATCGATCATTATTCCACATGCCTGGTGCCAGGATCTCAGCAACAAAGTGCTGTTCTTTCTCCGGCCGTCAAATGCATTCCATGGATGGAGACACTGCCAGGAACAAATCCTGCCTTGTGAAGTTCTTGTAAGCAGTCAAGTCATACAGGAGGCTATTATTAATAGGAAAGAGGGCTGCACATATTTCTTGAAGCCTTCTACACTTGTGTTTTTCATCTGACAATCCTAGTCCCTCTCAGTGTGGTCTTCCCCAGCAGTGAACACTGCAACAGATCCTAAGCTAATTTTCAGACAGCCCTTTATTTTCCTCTGAATGGCTCAGCAGAAGCATTACAAAACAATTTTACAAACTTTTCTGTTATATGATCTTTCACAAAAAGCTTGTATGTCCATATACTTAAACACACACAAGTCCTCCTCATATAGCAATCAACTTACAGCATAAACCATTTTATATAGCTTTTGAATTTTCAGCTCGCACTGTTGCAGAGATACAGAAATACATCATCCTTTCTGCTGCTTATCATTCTACTGTTGTCCCAGGCACAGCAGCAGGAAGACAGCTGGATTCCTGTACTGTGTGTTCTCAGCATCTCTTCCTCCTCCCCTCCTTAAACTTGCTTGAGCGTATTTGCTCACTTGTGTAAGCTTTTACTCACAGGTTAACATTAATTTTTCAGGATGACTAATGCTGTGCCATAATTTTTAATGTAAAGATGGAAGTAATTATCTTCCAGACATTGTAATTAATTTAATTTTTAATGAGCTTTAATATAAAATTTGGAATTGTTAAGAATATATAAGACAGCTCCTCTCATTTTTCCTGTTCTAGAATGTTTTTCATTATTCAGTAGAGTCTATTTTTAAGCAATTAAGTTAGGAAAGTATTGAGCTCACCCCAAAATAGCATTTATTTATAGAGGTAGAGTAGGTTTCAGAGATGGAATTCCTATCACTGAAGTATGCGTACAGATACCCATTAAACATCTCTGCAGTATAAGGCTCTCGACTTCACTGAAATCCACTGGAACACTCACCAAGCAAATGACTATTTGATTTCCTCTCTGCAAGTACTGCTTCCACAAATCAACGAGAAAAGCAAAACTTGACCTACCGTTCCCCTGTAGTAGTTCTGAACGTGGTATTTATTCATCTTCCCATGAAAAAGTAAAGCCATAACAAGGGAAACTTGCATTCCTACAAACAGCCCTACTGGTACAAATAGCCTCTCCCATGATCACCATGCTCATTTTATGCAACCTGGTGCTGACGAACGCAAAAGAAAAGAGAAATATGATTTTTGAGCATTTTTACAAGATTAATTCCATCCATTTGATATGTCCATGGCGAAGACACCTGGTGACATACCAACAAGGCTGCTTTACCACGCAATTGCTAGAAGTTCTAAGCCACTACTAAAGTAATACTACATTCCAAAGATAGCATTTAGTAAAATGCTACTAATCATGCACTTTTTTTTTGCATAAAAAAGCAAAGAGACAAGCTTGCAACACAAAATGTTGTCAATACTTCAACGTAGTTTTTAAATTAAGAAAGTGCAATCGAAAGGTGGGTGCCAAGGCTATCTAATTTGCTTATTATATTATAAGCTTTTAATGGCAGGTAGAAGTGCCCTATACTAATGTATTCATTACAGAACAATTTTGCAAACTGCTTACTACAGTCCTTGCCAAATACACAAGTGTTAATTTTTCATTAGAAAGTTGTCTTGCGAAATATTGTTTTAATTACACTAATTTCATGCAGCAATCCAAAATGTTGCATGTTCTAAAATAATTATCTCACTGCCCTTTCATTCCAGATTGTTGCCCAGTGTGTATTATGCAGGGCTGGGTTGTTTTTCCCTCCCCCCCAGTCTACTTATAGCACAATCTTATTACAGCTTGACTTTTTTCCCCTGTGATGCACAAATCCACATAAAAGTGAAGGAAACTGACTGCTTTAGTGAATGTTCTACACTGACGACAATACTGAGATGTCAAAGGTGAATACGAAGAAGGGATGAATTTAGAAAAGTTTTTGAGTTATCATCTTAAGAGCTGCTTCAATCATCTTCCTTATCAATGTTTTTTCATCCTGCTTCCTGAATAAAGACGGATACTTCTACTTTCAAGCATATTCTCCAAAATGTTTGAATTTACTTAATCTGAAATTGCTTTCAGAAAGGAACAAGCCATTACAACATACTGCCCTGATCTGGTGACTCTTAGAAGCACAAGAAAGAAAGTATTCAATTTACACCTCTAAATCATAAAGGTAATACAAACATAGAGCCTTTGTACGTAGCCTCGATTTTGTGTTCGATAAGCTGAAATGACTGTCTTAAAAGATACCAGGTTCTGCAAAGGAATATAAAAGGGAGTCTGTTTCTTTCAGCAAAGCAGGTCAGAGTCACCTCACAAAGACTGTGGGTTTATTGGTACCCAAGTAAAGTACTGCACTCATTCAAACAATACAGCTAAATAAATTAATTGCTAGCTTTCCCAAGGCATAAACAGAATAATCATTAAAAAAAAAAAAAAATACAAGTATTAGGATTGGAAACAGTATTGGAAAATGTCTGCCCAGTGAAACGAGGCAGATAAAAGCCAGTATTATGCTACCCCAAACAATACCCTGACCTCACTGGAACTGGGAACTCAGCTCAGGGCAGCTGCCCTGGCAATAAGGCACAGCCCACAAGGTCCTCTCGGGGTCTCGCTGACACCTGATTCCCGCGAGCGGGGACCTCCACTTCTCACCCGAAAGCATCGCAGTGTGGGTGCACTGACACCTCGGTGTGCAGAGCTACGAGACGAATTCACGCGGCTTTGTCAAGGGGAACAAGGGCAAAGGAAGGCAAAATATCCTACACAGGATAAATATCTTCCCTCTTTGTTTAAAAATAATTTGCTTACACAGTCTGCTACAACACTTGGTATGTGCTGAGTGAAAACGTGTACTTTTAGCACACCTTATCAGAAGGTGTAACAAACACTGTGATGCTCAAAAATAATTAAAAAAATATTCAAGAAACAAATATAAGTTAATCAATCCGATGTCAGATATGATTTAAAATAAGGAAAACAAAACTATACACAAATACTGCTCTCAGAATCATTTTTTAAAAAGAATTTCCTCCAATTATAATATGATTGGATTCTGGAGCATTCCTCCTAGACAGTCAGATTTCTGGATTTCTCTCCATTGTCCTCCATGCCTTTAAGTTTGTAGAAGGAGGAACACAATACCTACCGACAAATATGTGGTTCTGAAAAAAAAAAAAAAGTTGTACCTACAGATGTGAACTGTCATTGTGAGTTACAGCTTTAAAGAAGTTTGGCACCGTTAATTCAAGCATGTTTTTTAGTCAACAGCTCATATGCGACTAACAAGGAAAATATGACCAACAAAATTCAGCAATCGTGTCAGATGGGTCACTTGTGGGATAAAAGAAAAAAAAGTCTCATTTTAAGTTACACGGCACGTATATAGAATGATTTTCATTTTCCAATTAAGCTTCACATCCCAAAAGTCAGTGTTTAAAAATATTCTGAGCAGAGCAGCAATATTTCTCAAAGGCAGTGGCAGCAAAGGAAAAAGCACTCCAGGAAGAACGATGCTGTTTCCAAACACCCTTTACCATACTAACTCATGAAATAATTTCCAGGGCTGATTTGGTAGATGTACTCTTGTATGTAATCTGAAAGAGCAGAAGGGAATCCTTCCTACAAAAATCAGAGAATTTTAACCGCTCTTAAGGTATCATGTATAGTCTTATAATACAGCATTTTAGATAAAATTATTTCATAAATTTCCCAAAATGATTTGCATTCACACAAGGCAGAACAAAAAGCTGTAAAAGATCTCAAATTTTAGCTTTTCTTGCAAAAATTAAAAAGTTTTCAAGAATGAAATCTTGATTGTTATTTCTAGAAGAAAATATAGAAACATGCCAGGAAAATTGCACCGTATCAGGAGTTTGGGGAGTTTTGTTTTTAAAAAAGAGAGATATCAATATTCACTAGATTTATAAAACACGTTAATCTGAGAAACCTGAGTGAAACACTTCAAACACACTGGTGGACAACAACCAAGTAACCATCTGCTCCTTCCCCATTTCAGTAGTTTGTTAAGTGCTTGGAACACACACGTAGCATTCGTTTCTGTGAGCTTTTGCCTCTATTCCTCACTGGATAAGATCCTTAAAGCGTGGCCCTGGGTGTGCAGGCAGTGTGGCTAGGGAAAAACGAAGACCAGTACAGAGGTAATACCTTGTTTCCTTAAGAGGAGCATTCCATTGCAGAAATGTGCACCGGTTCAGTGAACCCAAATTATTTTCATAGCAGAAATTTCTTTTTATGCATATGATCTCTAGTCAGATTTTCCATTTTTATGAGTTTTGGCTTCCTCCTGTCCAGTGAGACAAATAACTTTGTAGCAGCCTTTTGTGATTTTGACCATCCACATCAAGTTCATAACATCCAAGACAACACTTGAGATAATCCAGGCGCTCTGGGCAGCAAATCCTAATCTCTGGAAACCCTCCGTTCCAAATGAAGAAAATACACGGCTGTAGTACATAGGCATGACGGCAATCCTCACCACGAAGAACACAACTGTCATCAGCACACCATTGATCATGTTGGCCTTTGAAGATTTGGGATATCCCAGTACTTCAAAAAACCACCTGCAAAAGAAGTATTTACAGATGCGAGGCAGACTTAAGTCCATTTAATTTAAAAGGATTTTATTTATTTTAAATAATCATGTATTTTTTAATTGCTTCTACCTTGCATTTCTAAGTTATTGCACAGTTTCTTGGCTCAGCTTGCAAATTCTTCTGCTTGGCTTCAGTTTTTTTTTTTAGAACACTACATATAGAACAATATGTAGAAAATCCCAATTTAAATTGTAAACCAGTTCAAAAACCAGTATGCATTTCAATGATGACTGCATATTACACTATAATTCAAATTTACTGCTTTTTACTATAATTCGCATCAATATGCAATTAAAAATTATTTCTCTCCTAAAAACAATTCTAACGTGGTATTTTGGATACTGTAATCAAGACAGAGGTGTAATTTCAGATCTCATAGATATGGGATTTTCTGACTGTTTCTGTTTAGCCCTGAAACAGACGTTGCAAATTGCAGCGGGTCGTGCTACAGCTAGGTATGTCACGCAATGAAAGACAAATCTGACAGCCCCTCTTCCAGTACCACCTCTGGGTCCATAAGTGGTCTTTTAAGAGTTTGTTCTTGTATACTATTTCCTTAGTAGATAGGCAAAGCTATTAGTTACCTGTTAGTTACTGCCTAGCATGCAGAACCTACGGGTTGTATTCCAAAAAAGAGGAGCAGAGGACAGGAGCACCACACTACACCAAAGCCCTCCCAGGAGGTGAAGTCCTGGGGCAGGCCCCTGTCCCCAGCCGGGTCATGGAGGCTGCAAAGTGAGCAGATGGCACCAGCCCAGAGCTCTGGGAAATTCCAGGACCGCTTTCCTTGGCGTTATCACACCCTTTCTGACACTCACAGCAGCAGTTCGAGTGTGACACTACAACCAGAAGCTACAGCAGTCTTCCACTGACACTGAACTCGGCAAAAAAGCCTCCTGCCACTTTCTTCTCTGATCACAACTGTGAAGTATAACTATTACAGTTGCATGCAGATGCTTTACTATTCTTCTAATTTAAGAGCTCAATATCATTTCTGGAACTATTTTCAAAACTGAAGTACAAAGATCTGGCATTTCAGATAAGGATGGCCTGCTCTGAAAGGAACCTGGGGGCAGTTTTCGTAGCAAAAAGATTTCCAGATAGTCATCCTTAAATATATGAAAATTCACTATTAGCAGATATTCAGTGACAAAAACCTTCCTGAGAAAAATAATAATGCAAATTAAAAGTTTTAAAAAAATGTGTACAAACTCCACAACTACTTACCGCTGATTGACAAAAGGAGTGGAGAACTCAGCGAGCAGACGGAAGTTTCCAAAATAAGCCAGCAGACCTTTGCTCTAGTTAGGCAAAGACAAAGCAGACAGCAAAATCAACAGTCTAGCAGATGGACCTTGATTAATATCTTCAAGTGTACACAGAATGATACAATGACTCAAAAGCTTTATTAAAACCAACAGTAAGCAAGTTTGTCAGCTGTGGGAAACTTCCTTAAAATCTCAAAATGAAGTTTTCTACAGAAGATGCAGTTGTCCTTTAGGTACCATGAATCGGTACTTTTTTAATTTTAAATAAATATTTAAGAGACCTACAAATAAGAGGAAATGGAAAGCTAGCTAGAGAAGGCTGGCACAAGTCGTTGTAGGATATAATCATAATGGTACTGCTACTGCTTAAGAGGATTATAAATATTTTGGATTTCTCACATTTAAACAATCTCAGACAAAAACACTAAGGTGAAGAAGAATATCCCTGCATTGTTTTAGGAATGCAGTTTGCCAACATGAAGAAGAATTGTTGGCTCTTCCGTGGCAGCAGAAAGGGCACATAAAGCCCATAAATTCTTCTCTCCTCCCTGCTGCAGGGAAAACCCTTTCCACCAGTTCTGTTGCAGTCCTGCCATGTCCCCTGGGCTGGAAGAAGACCACATCTTTTCTCTGCTGGTATCCAGATAACAGCATGGAACTTTCACACCAAAACTTTGTAACTGAGCACCTCCCTCCAAGTGACAAAGTACAGAAGCTTCTTGGTCTTATCTTTTGGTTGTGCTAAGCTGGAAATAGTATCCAACTGCACAATGACTGGCAAGCAGCAGTTTGCAGGTGTAGAGATAAAAACGTTATAAAAAATTCAGCCATACTCCTGAACAACCCACGGCATGGGTCATCATTCCTCCATGGAGGGGTTTAATACCCACCATTTGGGGCACTTCATGTAAGTCAGCACCACATCGAACAGAAAATCTGCGTTCGTGATCTCCTAACTTCAAGAGCAACTTTTGAAATAAGATACTTATGAGTACTTTTGAGTAACAGAATGAGAGTAATACACAGACATCCAAGGGCAGAGTTGGATCCAAACAGTAAGTTCTACTTTAAAAAAAAAAAGTTCACACTACATTATTTACTCCAGAAACAGCTAATGATTTTCTGCATCAGGGATTAGCCTTGGTAGTGATATTTTCATTTCTCTAATATTCAGCTCTAATTCAGTTTCATCCATGATAATATTAGTAGATCTAATTGTCTTCAACCCCATACAGAGTTGTCAGTGTACTTCATTTCCTTGAAAGCGTTACATGGGAAATCTGACAGTAATCTGACATCTCAACAATTTTTCTTAATATTTTAAGCCTGGGATTCATGAAGTTGTAGGGAAATAAATGTCATTAAGTGATGCAAATGGTATTTTATAGGATTTCTTTATTTACTGAAGAAATTTAGCAGTTTACTTTGGAGGTCAGCAAGATTTCTACTGAATCACAAAGGATCTTAGAAATTCAAGCAGCAAATTAGAAGCAGAGTAACTGAGTTAGTCTTCACCCTAGAACAATATCCCTTCTCTTCCCTTTTTTATCTTCAGTGTATGTATGCCACAGATATTTATCAGTATACAACTGCTTCCCCACCAAAACAACCTTAGAAAAGAACTCAAAAGGTCAGCATCAATCTCTATATTTAAAAAAAAAAAAAAAAATCAAACATTTAATGAGAAATCTCAGACAGTGACAACAAAATCTCAAGTTAGCCTATGTGAAAGAGAGGATACAGTTCCTGTATTATATACGCTCAGGAACTTCATATGACTGTACATTTTCCAGATTAGTGTACTAATATTACACACTAACATGTACTGTATGTCAGCTGTTCAACAACTGAAAGTGGAATTCGTTTCATAATCCTACCTGCCACAATAGTAAAGCAGTCATGTCTGGGTGGCAAAAGTGTGTACGATAACAGAATTTTTAGGTGGTTTTTTTTCCGTTTGGTTGGTTGGTTTGGTTGTTGTTTTTAAATCAAAAGGAAAAACCACAGAAGAACCACAACCAGCTGCCCACAGTTAGTGGTCACTCTATGGTCCTAAAAACACCGTGGCAAACAAAACATAACCACTTGAAACCATTTGTTTCTGTTTTTCCAACTAAATGTTCAGACTTGTGATTTTGTTTCAGACCTTTTTCTACTACCACGTAAAAGCCCCTCTCTCCCAAAGTCTCTCTACAACAAAAATTGAGAAGAGCTCCAATTGCAGCAGTTAAGTAAGTTACACATTTTGTTGAAGGACTGTAATACTGAAAAGCCATACACTTACCATAAATTACTAATAAAACCACTTGTAAAGAAGACTGAAAATATAAATATGCCTTTCACAAAGGTAATACACCAACCAATGAAGAATTTTTAAACAATAAGCAAATTAGATTCACAAAGGCATTGTCTTCAGTGTCATCTGCTTGTTATGTTACTAGAGAATACAGCACTCACCAGTACAAAATAATAAGCGTACAGAGCTGCCAAGTGATGTATTACAAAAAATTTGTCACCAATTGCCTTCCAGTAGTAAATAATAAGCAACAAATCTACAAGAGAAGAGAAATAATGTTAAAGAACAAGTTAGTATACTACCATTTACCAGTGTCTCTCCAAGTTTTTAGAGGTATGAATGCCAACATATGCTACCAGTAGAAAAACACTTTGTCCTGAAGACTTGCCTTTATGTAGTAAAAGTTCTGACAAAGCATTAAGCAAGTGTTATTCCAACAGCTGCCACAAGTTATCTTCTATATCAATGGAAGTACAGGGCAATACCTTTAGCTGAAATATTCTGGAAGAAAACAGTGGAGCCAAGATCTCATAGAAGACCTCACACTTTTGAATCCACAAATTTGGAACAAGTGGCCAAAAAAAGGGGGTGGGGAGGGAAACGGCGTAGCCAACATATAAATGCATGCAATAAATGCAAGGACATACTACAGGGAACTTGTGAGTCAGAAGGTTCTATTAGCAAACACTAATCCTGTGCAAGAAACACTTGCAATTAGAAGCATGTCCACTTTATTTAATCAGAGTTTTCCAATAACTGCCAAATTGATATAGTGGACCTGAGTTAATGTTGTAAAGAAAGCTTTGACAGAAAAGTTTTTCTTGTCCTGTGATGGTCTGAGATTTCAGAAGATACTCTGTTCTATACCGAAATAAGTAATTTCTGCCTCTACTTTCTCCAAATAAATGAATACTTGATATGTTGAATGGAATTCTAGTGATCAAGGTTCAAAATCAAAAACCTTACCCCTATGCTTTTCCAATCTCCAGTGAGTGCTTTGATCTCTTTTATATTAGCTGTCCTCAGGCAGGACTCTATTATCTGATATAGCTGCTCCACTTCCTATTGATCATTAAACATTAACTATGTAAGGAAGCAAAGAGAATGAGTGGCCAGGTTCAGGTCTCTCTTCAAAGGCATTCATTAATTCATAAGGAAAGTCTAATGCATAATTATTCAGAAATGGATACCAATGAATTTAAACATGGGAGATGAACTTCCTCTTACAGACAAACCAGAGACTTAAAGCCACACTTCAACTGGGTGTGCTGATCACCAGATTATCAATTCCACCACAGTGAGAAATCTAGTGTGAGAGATAATCAATTTTACAGCCCACTTTCTGATCAAAAACTCCATCCAAACATGAGGGGTTTTCCCAGAAAACAGCTCAAGTGAGAAAGTTTTCATTTTGGTAAGTCAGCATAGCCCACCCACAATAGGTGCTCCAAATAATTTTGTAGCAAAATTCCCGTGCCAATTTTAGTTAACAGCAAATAATTTAGAACACCAACATATGTAAGGATTAATGCTGTATTAAGAAAATAATTTACAATTACCAAGTTTTATATACCACTAAATTTTGCCTTAAAGTGAGACTAGAAGGTGGGCAATTGAGATCCGATGGCATCATCTGCTTCAACTTGTACTGAGGGTTATTGAAATTCTTCTGCCAATACACTAAAAGTGCTACAAGTTCTTGGCGCTCTGAAGTGAGGGAAGGGCACCCACTGTCACACCTTCTGAACTGGCTGAAGTACAAACTGAGCTGGAGTTGGTGGTTGTGCACCAAACCATCAGAAAGCCACACTGTGGCATTTCTTTACTGCCCAGGGAGACTTCATTCCCATCTGTCACATCCACAGGCAAGATCCTGCCATTTCACCACAACCCACTACTCCATTACAATACAGCTTCTGCTGTGGCTTTTAAAATTGTTATATGCACATCCCATCTTCAGATAAATACATAGGCACAGTGACTCAATATAAACAAACAGGTCAAGTACATTATAAAGACCTTGCATAATTACCAGAAATGAGGTAGCCTGTGGTAATAGCAATATTCAGTTTCACAATTGAAGGGTCGCCCCTGTAACAATACCAAAAATGCACAGTTAAACCTTTATAACAAGCTAATTTGCAGAAGACGTACACATATCAAACATCATCAGGCCCACGAGGTCACCTAATATTTGTCCGAACAGCAAGATATTAAAATATTTAGCTAAAGAAGATTGAAGTTCCAAAAGTGGATTCCTTTCCACCCAGATACAAGTTTGGTAAGCACTTCTCCTTTCTTGCACAAAGATTATTATTATTATCATTTTAAAACTAAGCTGTGCATCTACTCTAGGTGTGTTTTGTGTAAGTATAAATTAAGCTTCAAGTGACAAGTCTACAGATTTATAAAATGTGGGCTGCCCAAAACACACTGTGCAAGCAATCTTTGTTGTAAATCTTTTGAGGAAAAAAAAGGAACGCGGTTGTGCTCACGGCCACCTTCAATAGAAAGTGTACCCAGCTAGAAAGTAGTTAAATGCTATTACTTAGCTATTACTTTTTAATCCTACTGGAATGAAACATTGGGAGAGATTTCCTGTATTATTACAATCTCTTCACTAATTTTTAAGTCTTTCTTGGTGTCTAAAACTAATTGGCTGCTTGAGTGAGAGAATAGCTTACAAGAAAGTAGAACGACTCACAAAAACAGAATTCTGCCATGAGGAAAAACATTACCAGGAGTGCCTGGAGCCAAGTCCATCTCTTAACAGAGGCCATACAGGCTCTCTTAATTAGAATCTGAAACAGGAACATTTTTCCAAGGCTTCAAAACCCAGTTTCACGAGCTACATGGCTTGTGGGCTGAGTGCTTCTCTAGATGCAGCTCTTCAGAGAGGGACAGCTAGACATTGGGCACAGACAGATGCGTTCTCACAACTTCAGTTCTTTGAATAGTTACAGCCCTTCCATCAGAGTTCCCAGCTGCAGCAGTGGCTGCATCACAACATAACTCAGGTGCTCCCAGCCCACCTCAGCACATAACCACCCAGACTGAGCCTGCACCTTCGTTTTCCTCTCCAGAGAAGATGCAAAGGTCTGAGCACATGACATGGGTTTTCTGGTACTGGTAAACACGACTTAACTGGATGAGATACCTCCCTTCAGTGTTTCCATGAGAATGGTAACCTTGCAACAAGTCCTCTCCAGACTTTCTAGACCAACATTTCAACAACATACACAGCTGCACTAGGCATTTGTCACCTCCCAATATCTTCAAGTCCATTTTAGAATCCCAAATTAATCTCAATTAACAGGAAACAGAATTTAGTCTAAAATTTTCTGCATTTCCTGATCTATCTGCTTGAGTGGGAAATACTGTAGAGTTTATGAGCCCTAATGTTTGCAGCCTAGTTTTGTTGCAGGCAAGCGCCAGGAATGACAAACAGGGAGTGACCTGAGTAAGCACAAGGGAAGAGCTCTCTCTTTTACGATTGCTCAGGAGGTACGTGTGACAAATGAATTGCAGGAACATGCACAGGCAGATAAAACAGAAGTCCACGACCAACTTTCTTTGAGCTTTTTTGCAGATACTTTGCAGATACAGTCATACCAGATAAAAACAACATGCTAACTGAACTTCAAAATGTTTAATGACTGTGAAGTGGACAGTTACACGAAAAAGCCTGCTCTCTTGTGAAGCTACAATTTAACTCACTTATTTACACTCTCTCCCTCTCCTTATCTAATCTCTACCACCTACACATTTTCTATCATGTTATTCTCATTGCCTCAAAAACAATTTCTACATCACCTATGTTAGTTAGCTACTCTCTTTACATACAGAAAATAGGCCAAGTGTTATGGGAAGACCTAGGCCATCAAAAAAGGTGTACAAACAGAAGACTGATGAGTCTCTGTAACTTGTGGATGCTCTGGCCTTTATCATCTTTTGCTAGGATCCACTGTACCCAGTTTCAGGCATTACCTGACAGCAGTACTGCATTCTCTCTCCATTGCACCCAATGCCTTAGCAGGAGTTCTGATCCTTTTCAAGACCTACAGGTATCACCATCACCACACATTTAAGCTTTGCATGAGAAGTTAGGCTGGTACACGTTGAGGCTCAGAACCTATGACTTTCCATTACAGACATAAACATACAAATCCTGCAGAGAATAACTGGGCATGGTCATGCAGTCAATGTCTACACAAAGATGGTGGCAATAACCAGAGGGAAAGAGTGACAGCAGTCTAAAATTGGAGCACCTGTGTAGTGTTCTCAGGCTACATGAGAGCAAGAAAGCTGCAAAGATTCCTGGGCACGCACTTACAGACTCCTGAAACTGAATTCACAAATGCTTTTTGCACTGCTAATAAGACCTTCCTAAAGAAAGGCTCATGCATCCTTCATATCTGCAAAAGACTGAGTCCCACACCTTACGCCTGTATTTTGAAAGGGCATTCGATTTCCATGACTGAACAGCCTTAGAACAGTCCCTTAGAATCTGCTTTTTCCTCTTCAGTCTGATTCAGTTAAAATCAACACTGTTAATTCAACTATGAATCAACGCAAAAGTGATAGATTAAGATTTAGTCTACACCTAGGCCATAAAACAGACTGAAAATTGGCTAAAGCTCTGCATGGTCAGCTAGTCACCACATAAAGAGAACCCATACAACATATGGAGGAATGCAGAGACAAATGCTAGCTATCTCCTTTTTAAGAGTAACATGAAAGTCAACCACAGAAGACAACATACACCTGCAATTTCTGAGGAAACCAACCTTTGATTCTGGCTTCCCTGATATCTGCTGACAGAAGAACACAACACTAAACTTTACCACCAGTGATTTTTATTTCTGCCGCCCATTACTTTTGTACTATTTAGAAAAAGGTCTACTCAAACCAAGATAAAAGCTTGTATCTGATAAAGCTTACCACAACCCATACACTGAGCAAGTTATAATAACCTACTGCTTTTAAACAAAGTTAACAGAACTTGTAAGATATTCAAGATTGTATTTAACCTCTCCAAAGATACCAGAATATAATGAAAAAAATCTAAGACGGCCAACAATTTAACCGTATATCACTACATATGTAAGAGGCCAACGTTGCTTAAATTTGCATTATGAACTAGTGTTNAATCAGTGGCAAAGAGATGATCAGAATTCAGAGCTTTCAGCACACAATCCTGTCTAGTCCACACTGCACTACCATTAGTTTACAATATCAAAAGAGCAGAACAAGCATCAGATGTTAAACATACAAGTTTAAACTGAATTATACTGTAGGCCTTTGACAAGGTTAAAAACAGTGGCCTATGACAGAAATCTGAAATGAAACTTGTAGTAGTTAATCACTCTTCAGGAGTATCATGGCCTCTTCTTTCCAGAGGGAGAGTTGCAGAGGGTTATGATCAAAATGTCAAAATATCAATTAACTAAAGCAAGAGGTATCTTATATTCTCTCCCTCTGAAAACAAGCATGAAACAAAACAATATAGCTCATTATAATGAAAAATAAATTAAGAAAAAAGATTAAGCTTAATATGGAATATTTGATAACTAGAGAAAGTGTTATAAATCTATCTATTAGAAGTTTCTATTCCTTGTGGAAATAGATATTCCTTTCCTCCTCAAAGATTGATAGCAGCTTTTTGGGACATCCCAAACATCCCAACTTCTTACCTTCTACAAATATATTTTATATGGATAGATAGTAGGCCACACCTTTCACCCCCCTCCTCCCACAGGCTCTAAACAGCATTTTAACTTTTTCTTAAACATAATTATATTAAGTAGCATAGTTTCAGTCTTGTCAACTTAGTTGAACTCTCTGTTCTAAGGAGTGGTAATGTAATATGCTATTCCAAATCAATTGTCTGTATTGTATCCATCCCACTTCACAGAGATAACACACTAAGGCATTCGCACTGACAAAATAATCTGGAATTGTCAAGAAGTATGGACAAAAATGGACACATCACAACTTTGTATTTTAATGGAAATAAAACAATTATTTCAGTAATTAATATACTGCAGGATATTTATGTCCATTCTCAATTATGTTATTTTATTGTCTGACACAATGTATAAGTAAGGTGTCTTACCAGAGATGGTCAGCATTGACAGCTTCATCATACAACAAGATATACAGACAAAATCCACCAACCACCAAGGCATGGAATGTGGACACTGTCCTGAAAAACAGATCACAGTCACAAGGAGACACTGCCATTCATATCTTTCTGCACCGTACTTCAGGGAGGATGCACCCAAAGTCATGCTCAATTGCATCTCTCCTTTACCACTTCCAACCACTGACACAATGACAGTGGGAAAGACAGTCAAAAAGGAGTATCTGCTAATTGGGGGTGGGAGGCGGGCACAGAATAGAAAGAAAGGTTTTACAGTAAAGTAACTGAGACTTACAGGTGGATTGTTTGTTTGTTTTGTTTTTTGTTTTTCCAAATGAACCCATATATTAATGAATCCTTAGAGACAAAACCACATCCAGTTCTCAAACAAACACTTACTGTATTGCCTCACTTGCTGGAAAACCTATAGGAAAGCACCCTACATTTATACTCAGACTGGCCTGTGAGCATCACAGCAGCAGGCTCCTCTTTTCAGGCACCAAGTTAACTGGTGACTCAAAATAAATCTCCTGAGTCCAGGTTTTGGAAAGCGAAAAATCCTATTGGTGAAAGTTTCAGAAAGAATTTCTAGAGCACATGAAGTAAATTCTGGTCCTCAAAGAGTAAACTTGTGTAACCAAGAGCTGCAGCTGTGTGTCTGATGTGGAACAGCTGCAGGTTCTTACCAACTTGCAGCCTTACTTTCATTATTTCACATTCCTGTCTTATATAAGGTCACAGGAACCAAATGCCGAAGGCCCATGGGTGCTTGGAGAGAACGGCCTGTGCGGGAGGCACAGCAGGCTGCCTGGCCTGGGCCTGTCCTTGGGAGGCAGAACAGGTTGGTGGGCGCAGGCCCAGCACGTGTAATCTCGCTCCTCCAGCCAGGAGTTTAACTGCCACAAGCTGTGTGTCACAGTGTGCAGCTGCTGTCTGCTTTCCCACTTTCTAACTGGAACTAGGATCTAAAAACAAAGTGCAAAAGTATTTTTACTGAATGATGGGTGGTATTTGAAAGATGAGAACTCTAAGTTAGGTGGTGAGTGATCAGAAACTCCCATGCACCATATTCACAGCAACGATATACACACAAATGCACAGATGCTGCTAGTCACTAGTCTTGTCCTTTTACATATCGAACACATATTCTGAAGTTATTCATATGTTGAATGTGCATACGTCGCTCTCAGTAGTCTAAACTCTACCATGCAAGGTTTAAAGAAAACACCTTAATTCCTGTAAAAGACTTTCCATATGAAAAGGGATTTAGTCTGTTTCCAAGGGGTGTATTATCTTCTATTGGCATTAGAAAATTGTATCACTTTTCATAAAAGTCCCTATTTACCATTTGCTGAAAGAGTGTCATCACACTACTTTCAGCAGCTTTTTCAACAGTGTTCCAGAAAATGAATGGAGATCAATAGAATATGAATACAATATGAATATCCAAGTGCTGTAGGCTGGATGCAAACATTTACTAGGTGTTATAGCATGGGCTTTTGATTTTTTTTTTAACTTTAAACAAAATAAGAAAATTCTGTTATCAGAACTTTAATGATAATTAGTGGTTTAATTAAAATGTTGACTCTTGCAACACAAGATTAAATAAGGCGAGGAACTTTGTATTCTTTTAAAAAGGAAGCATGGCATGCAAGATTAGTGTTTGAGAAATACCTGGGATTTTTGAACTTTAGGAGAGTATAATGCTGAAAGAAGTAAAATTTGTCCTAGCATATAGTTCATTAGTCTGTAGTCCCAGTTTGTCTTAGGAGTGGCTGTTTATTCAAACTTTAGTTTGGATAAGCTTACAAGGTACATATAAACAGAGCACTTGGAGAGGGAGAGAGGAAAAAAAAAAAGAAAGATAAAACGCAGATTTCCTCCTTTACTCTGGACTTTGAAGTTTCTCCACAGAAGAGGAGACAGAAGAAGGCAAACAGTGCAACACTCCATTTTAATATGGAAACTAGGTCAAGCTATCAAGCTCAGTACATTTCTTTGAAATTACTGTCAAAGCTTGCATCCTTTAACTCCTCATTAAGCTGCAAAGAAAAAAAGGTTGCACTGGTAAGTTGTATACTTATTCCTTTCCTGCTGGATCTACGTATTTTCACAACTGCATAATAGCAGTACAAATGTCTATTGTAGAAGAGGTGGCAGGAATTTATGCATGACAAATGAGAAACCTATAGTTCATCTGGGTTGAAGTGTAACTTTTAATTCAGTTTGAAAATCTGCATACTTAGAGATTCCAGAATCAGTTAATTTTTTGGTTCTTAATTCTTGGAAGGTCAGAATAAACAAATTGACAGTATGGAAAACATGATCCTGAGCTACAGCTCAAATGTTTGATTCACAAAACCCTCAAAACTAAATATATTTTCAGTGCTACAGCTCATTTTAGGCAGATGCCGTCTTCCAAACCCAGCTGAGCTGATAAAAATGCATAACCATCCTCTGTGCCAGTTTCCTTCAGGACTGCCAACAGAACCCTTCGCCTGAGCCCTCCCTACACCAGCTGAATGTAACACAGAAGAGCAAACATCTACTTTTAAATCATTCCAGCTAATCACTCATTTTCACAGGAGATAGCAACTTCCTCCACGTGCACGGCTGCCTGCACAGTACATACACGTCTATCTATAGGTTATGAACATGGAAGATACTCCTCAGGCTGTTTCTTCATTTTAGTGAGGCACTGAAGTGATGAAGCAGTTTGACGAAACACTGCACTTGGCTGGCAGAGTTAACAGTCAACCTCTTGTAGAAACACAAGCACCATTAGCCCTTCCTTCACTTTCTGCCCTCCTCAGATACAAAATCAACAAATTGCTGATGAGCTGCGCTCTGTGTTTCACACCTTCTAATTCCACAACTGAATGTAGCGCTGGACCACAACTTACCTATCTGCTAACATCTACACATCCTGCTCCAAGAAAAATCGTGGAAAGAAAGAAAAAAGGGCACAGCTTGAGGTGCTTTATCAACTTGAGTAGTTAAACACTTTACTGCAAAGTAGCCCAGAGATTACAGAGAGGCTTATTTCCAGCATGCTTGTGATCTGTGAAACAAGTTGTTTGTTGTTAAGCAAAGCTCTGCAACTTAGCATAATGCTACCAGGCATGGGATATGTCCTCAGAAACATTATTATGCAATTCAGGGTCACTTGATGTGGCTTTGAGACAAAGGTTCAGCTCCAACACGATACAAGTTAAGTTTAGTTTCCCTGTCGGCCTTTATTGTTGATTTCCAACACAGAGATAAAACTAAGTTTGCACTGATATCATGAACCGGCAATGTAAAACGATGTTTTGGCAGATAAACAATTATTTAGAGATCGAACTGAAATTCAGATAGTGCCTTTAAAAGCACTGCAAGCAAACATTTGCCAAATGGAAGGACAAGACTATCTGAGTTACTAACGCTTCGCAGACTATTGGAAATAACTTTAGAAGTATCCACTTTATAACACCTTTAAATAGGACAGGGAAGAAGAGTGACAAAATCGAGACTGAGTGCAGTGATGGCTGTGTAACACATAATTTTGATCATAGAATTTGAGAAACAGCTGAAAAATATTTATAAGTTTTAAAAGGCTACTCAAGCATAAAGTTATACTGCATGTATTCATTTCAGCTGGAGAAACTAATGTAATATACATAACCTTTCAGAGTAGCATACTGCAAATAAAACCTCAGTGACTGTCTTATTTGCAATTACAACTGCCCATACAGCTTAAAATAGAGGAAGGCACCCTCCCAGGAGAGGCTCACAGGGCCGGACAAGCAGCTACCCACACTCTGCCTGACGGGCAACTGTAACACAGGTAGATATGTCCCAGTGACACGACTGAAGAAACACAAAGGGAATGAGGCAGGTTTTTACACCAACTTTCCAGAACTCCTTTCTGAACACTTATCCTGCATCGTGTAGCATCCTCCTCCTCATCTCACAGCCGCCTTCCTTGCGGATGTAGCTGACCTGTAGCTATAGTATGACCTCACCTCACCACAATGCTACAATCATGATTCAGGAAATTTCTTGGAAAACTATCTAAAACGGGCTGCAGTGTAGTAGTACTGTGAGAACAGGGAGCAACTTGCTTTGCACACAAAAGCATTAATAGAGATATGCTAGCATTTTGATCATAGACTAAATTGAAATACACACGATTTTCACGTATGTTTGGTGAAAAGGATTTTTGTGCCTCTTCTCTAACTAAAAGCAGCACAGAGAAGTCATTTAAAATTAATCCACATTAGCTTAGTACCTCTCACCAACCACTATTTTCTTTTTTTTCTTACTTTTCCCCTTGAGTGGAAAGAAGTATCACTTGGTCTAAAGAAGTGTTTAATGTACAGGTGTTCATAACACTCGGCATCCAAGAAGGGGACTCAGCATTTCACATGCAGAATTTAAGCACATAGAATTGTCCTGCTAAACTTTGCGCGTGTGTAACCAATAACCTTATCTGCAGTTTTAGATATATGCACACACAGGTGGTTCAGTTGTTGACAGTTTCAGGTAGTTCATTAGCTACAGTTTGTTTTGAACACTTTACCTTGAATTCCATTCGATCTTCCTTTTTTGGCTGAGATTGTTAAAACCAGGTGTTATCCGCGTCGATACCCAAGAACTTAAAACATGGAACAGGAGCTGAAATACGGTAAAACTGGCAAGAGCAATACCAATAGTCATGTTGCTGAAGAGAGCCATTGTTCTTCAGCCTGTGAAGAGAAGCAGTAGATAATTTCAGTCCATTGACCATTTAACTTTAAGCAGCCATGACAGCCTACTTATCAATGGAAATGCCATTCACTAGAAGCATGAAAGTATCCCCAAACTTATTATTTTATTTTTAATGTTAAAGTTGTAGGGTTTTTGTTTTATAACCTTTGTACACAATACATTTCCTTTGCTCAAGCTATATGTATGTTATTTGAACAGAAAGGCCAGGGAGGAATACAACTTGGAAAACAAAACATCACCAAACCCTTCCCAACCTCTGCAACAGGATCCCCATCCTGAACACTGCAAGGGCTCAGAAGCCTCCACTCCTGTCCCAAGAAGCTCTTGTCATTCTTAACAGACTGACTGCTACCGACAGGACTTCAGGAAGTGACGGTGAAATCATGTAAGCAGAGTAGGGACATTTTCAGATCAGCTGAGAAGGCTTCAGTAAGTAATAACCTCACTGCAGCTCTACGTTTCTGTACTTTACAGAGATAGGATCTCTCACATTGCACCTGTTTTCCCACAACTGAGGGTTTCTCCTTGCAATATTGTGTAGGCAATGGCATTTGAGCTTTCTTCTTCTTCACACAAAAGCCTAAACTCTGGACATGCCAAAAAGCTTCCCATCATCAGACCTAATGTGTTTTTCAGATAATGAACTGTTCAGCTACTTCATGAGGCCTAAAGCAATAGCTAAACAATTCCAAACAAATGCCAGTTGCTAAATGCTTCAGCCACTTCTCCCCAGTCTCCAGTACATTGCAAGGCTGGACGGTATTTTCTCAGACATCACAGATGTCTGACACACATCTCTGGTTTGATCTGTGGTGAAGTGCTTTACATTCCAAGACCGGCAAAGGTTACCAACTCTTAAAAAGCCCATTTGTATTAAGTTGAACAGAAAAGGGGGAAACAGCCACAAGCAAATTATTTGCTTTAAAATAGTCAACTAATGATTTTAATAGCCATTTAGATAACAGCTGTCACATCTAAAAATAAAACAAAGACTTAGAGGATAGCATGATTTGATGTTGCTACAACAACTTAGAGGTAAAATTAAAAAAAAAAAAATAGAAAACCTGATACAATTATATAATACATTTATGTCCGCATTCAGTTCATGTGCATTATGGAATGAAAGGATATGCAGTAGATTTTTGAAACTATATCTGCATTGCAGATAGAAAGAAACTTGAGCTTCAGGAAGAAAGAAAAAGAATAAAGAGAAGTCCATTATTTAAAATAATAACTTCTAAAAACTTCAGAACAACAGTCTAAGCACGTAGGGTTGGTGGTGAGTGAGCGTATGGAAACACATCTTGCAGCAGAACCGAGAGCTCTATGAGAGATGTGTAACCTATAAGTAAGAGTTAAACAAACAGGAAAAACAGTTTTAGAAGCAGAAAGCTCAACAATCTCAAACTTTTCCCTCTTTTTTCAAAGAAGATGAACTATCTGAAAACATTCCCAGACCAGCCCCTCCAGCAGAAGCGACAGTGATGCAAGCAGAGTGCCGGACGGACAGGAGCACACGTGCCAAGTGAAACCCACATCCATACCACACGAATTTCAGGTGTTGACCTCAGACCAGCTCTAATCTGCTTCTAGGGACCCCACAGTTGTTATCCTAGCCCACATATCCCATGTTCTCTCAAGTACTTTTATACCATTCTCCCTCCATTCTCCATACATTCAAGAGTACACAAAACACAAATCAAGTTTCATGCACTTTTAATGCAGTTTTTAATACAGGAGATGCTGGGTTTAAGTCTGATTTCCTAAGACTTCTCCGTTGGAAGGAATAAACCAATCAGTTAAGTTTTATATCCTCCAATTTAAACCCACTGAGGAGCACTGCGTGGTGCCCATTCCACACTCTGCTCCTGGGGCAGAACTTGGTTATCGCATCATTTAGTTTGTAGGAAGCATGTCCTCTCTTGGACCACGAGGAAAAAAGGCATCAGTCTAACTCCTACAGTGAGTGAAAGAAGCCAAAACACAAGTTGCAGCCAAATCTTCTCAGAAAAATAGCAAAACCACTGCACATCAATCACACCGACTTCATCCTTTTGACTAGAAGACAACAATTCTCATGCTACTGATTTTATTCATCTGCAACGACCACACAAATACCTCTGATTTCATTTACAAAGATACTGACATAATCTCTCGGACAGAAGAAATCCATGTTTTGTTTTGTTTCCCTCAGCATCAGAAGAGTTTGTGAAATATGCGATGTTTCAGCGCGTGGCACGTGTTCATTCTCATACAGGAGATTATGGAATTAAACAAAAAAATTCCCAACTATCCACTGCATGACTTAAAAGAGCTGATGTTTCCTCTGTGGAGACTGTATAGGGAATTTGTTTTAAGAAAAAGCAGGTGTGTGGAAAGCGTGTGATCTGACTTTCAAAGCATTGTGTGCGTGCACCTCTCAGCACTTCCAGCACCAGGGCGCAGCGAGGGAGGAAGGTATCGAGGCAGCAGAAAGGAACCAGTCCCCCGGCCTCCTGGTTGCTCCGACAGATACTCAGAAGAGTTTTGCAACACTGATTTCAGAAGGTGATTTCATACATGCTTTATCAAAGCACTGTTCAAGACCACAGAGTGCCAAAGTCCAGGAATAATTTCGTATTTTCCTTGGGCAAATTAAGAGTGCTGTGTTTTAACTCAATTCAAGGACCACATGTAAACACAACGCTTTTTATGAGATGGAAGAACAGTTCAGCTATAGACATTTCCTGATATTTCTAAGTTGGTTTCAACAATATCCTGATTAACATGAAAAATAATTGTTGCTTACCATCTTGCTGAGCCAAACTTTATCATTTAACAGAAACACACTATGCTTCATATCATATGTGATTTCCTCGCCCTGAGGAAAAGGGACAAAGTTAGGAAGTCAAAAGCCAGCTCCAAACGTGCTGGGGTTTTCTGCCCCATTTTCTCGCGGCTGTCCAAAGGCCGACCTGGATACAGAACTGCATGGATTATGTATGAGCAGACACTTTATCCCCCAGACTGCATAGTCATTGATTACCATTCAGCCAGCTGAGACCTCTTTTGAGCTACTGGAGGGTGGGGAGGGGGATGTTGGTGTAATTACTTTGCGATGCAGGAAAAAAGTAACATAATGGGGGGGGTTCTTCACCATGAGTTATTGGACAGTGGTCTTCTCCTGGCTTACCCCAAACCACTGTCTTAGCCAATCTGTTAGTCAGTAATTACAAGAGATCAGAACTTCGCTCTTACAGCTTTTCAAAGTAGTCTTTAGGTAAATAGATATCATCCAACGCTTGAAACTGACAATCTGCAGGGAGGTATTAGCGACGCGTGTCCAGCACAGGATCAAATGGCTGACCCCACTCCCTTTGACAGAGCTAATAGCAAAGCTTCTGAACTGTACTCAGAAAGGGCTGGAAATGCCATCTTTTCATCTGGTACTAGCATCTTGTAGTTTCCCTGAGATTCTGTTCCTACTTGAAATTTAGGGAAAAAATAGGAAAAAATAAAAATGTTAAAATTAAATATACATATATAAACTCAAAACTCACTCATCACAATATGAAGCCATTAGGAACTTCTGACAGACAGAAACCAGCACTTACTGAGAGCACAAAGGAGCGGAGCGTTGCCAAGCCCCGCACCCCGATGGCACTCGGCACTCCTGCCCCGCTCGGCGCTCCCCCTGCTCCCACCAGCAGCTCCCATCACACCCATGAGACAGCTGGGAGCACAAAGCGAGGCCCACAGCCTTTCTTCCCCACGAGGCAGCATTTCCAGAGCAACGTGACCAATTTCCAAACGCGATGATGGGGCCGAGCTGCCTGCCATGCCGAGACATCCCCTCAGCACCGTGCTCTCCTCAGCTGCTGAAAACTTACAGCTCAACCCCATCCCTGGGGAACCTCTCCAAGTGTGTTTGCAGAGCACTGTGGCTGTTGGCACACTTTATAGCAAACCCAGCCGTGAAACACCTGTGCTACTTGGGCACTGCTGGGTCCAAGCAGTGGTTTCTATTGCCCCGATTAGATTAGTGCTGCTCTCATTATCTCAGCTCGGTAAGAAACACAGGAAATAACCCTACCGCGTTACAGCAGCATTATGCAGACACGAAGGAAAAACACAACGATCACAGCTTAGAACATTCCCATCTCCGCGCAGGGACGCTGCGCTACGTGTTGCTATGTCACCCGGCGGAACACCGCCCTCCCGTGCATCGCAAGAAGTTCTCAGCGGGGAAGCGAGAGGGGAAGGAGACGGGGAAGGAAAGGAAAGACGGAGAACTCGGCGGGGCCGCCCCGGGGCCAGCGCAGCCCCGCAGCACGCGCGGTCCCGAGGCGCGGAGCGGGGTTACCTCCGTCTGCG
>WBMW01005184.1:870421-914691 GCA_013396635.1 Penelope pileata
CGCTGCCCCCCGCGCGGGTCCCGGCAGCGCCGCATCCGCGGAGCGCACTCACCGCCTCTCCGCAGGGCGCCCGGCCCGGCACCGCGGTGGACTCTGGACCCCAAATTCTGCTACACGCACATGGCTGAGACAGGCGTACGTGTCGGGGGAGGAAGAGCGCCCGTTCTGCGGAGCGCTGCACCCTCCACCAACATTTCAGTCACTGCGCCTTCCTACGGCCCCGCCGCCTGAAACGCTCCGTGGGAAAAAGCGCTCCTCGCTGTGCGAAGGGCTCAGCCTGGGAGCCTGTGCTGGACAGGGAGCACTGCTGGCACCTGCTCGTTTTGAAATCCAATGGTGTGATTTTTTTTTTTTAAATTATCCTTCATATTACATTTTTGAATCATTCCATCATATTTAAAAATCGAAGCAAAATAGTGTTAACAAATTTTAACACCATGAAGATTAATGGTCTTGGTTAACTGCTTCCAGAAAATGGCTGGGAAACATAATGCTCAGAATTGTTTCTTTCCCTACGTTTCTGCTACCATCTGAATCCTAAACCACTTCAGCTTCCGTTTTCCATTAAGGATGCCCGATCTCTAAGATCGAAAATGTGTAAGTTCTCTTCTCTCAAACGAGATAACATTAAAGGCATTCAGATATACATGGCACAAGGATAAGCTGCAGCTGCCCAAGCAGCCACCGACCCCAGCTGCACGCACCAATCCCCTGCACAAGATGCCTCCACCAGCAGGAACCCAAGGGCTTAAACCTGAGCAGGAACTGAAGGTGCCTTATGGTAACAGGCTGCCACGCGGGTACCGAGCAACCAGCCATTGAGCCATCCCTGCTGCAGAAACAGCAACCTGTAGGAGGTGGGCAGGGCACATCCCCAGCACCTGCAGTCATCTCAAGCCATTTCAGCTTAATCTATTGCTGAACACAGAAATAACTGCCCAACAAGAATTTCTGTAAAGATCTGAACTGCTGCAGCTTGACTTCTGAAGGACTTGTGTCATGGCTGACCGATTCAAGCTGAATTTTGATAGCAAGATTCCCCATGACATACTCAGGTGAGCAAAGCAGGAGAGCCTGATTCTGCTTCCAACTTTCTTCCATTCCAGGAACAAATGGACAGATAAAGACAGCAATTGCACATAAACACAATTTCTTAATGAAATTGTGATAAAAAAGAAAACTCATCTTTTACTCTGTTGGCATACGAATTTATTCTTCATGTAATGGAATATTTCAACCTACTCTCTATTAGATATGCCTACAGTTTCTGGTGAAACAGAACAGTCAATAAAACTGAAGAACAGCATGGTGGGATCATAACCACTTTCAAGATGACAAGCTAGAAAAGTTCCAAGAGTATTTTCTTCAGTAATTCACTTCCCAACGAGCAGGCCTCACTTTTTGTTTAGCCCAGTATCACCAAATTTGTAATTTCTTTATACGTACTCCTTGCCCTCCCAAGCCAATACAACTGTAATGACCATCTTCCATACAAACAAGCAGCGGACCTCTGGTGTGACAGAGGGTCTGTAGCACCAGTGAAGGCAGCAATGACTGCTCTCAGGCCTGTGGGGATACCAGGAGCAGCAGGCACTGGCAAGGACTCTGCTCACAGTTCAGAACCAAAGGCTTTGACCAACAAGCTCTGGCACATTTTGTAGCCTTGTTCTAAGGTGCTCTTTCTCTCAGCTGCCTGAGGTCATGGTTGTTCTAGCAGAGCATAACAATTAAACTAGGACATTTTTTAATATGCCAACCAGTGACCTGGAGGCTCTACCGTGAAAGCGTGGCAGCACCTAGCAGCAGGGTAAAGCAGGCAGTTGAGGGTGGTAACGTCTTAAACTGAACACATAACTCTGCCAGAGACCACCTGTCAGAGCTCTAAGCCTCGAAGTGACCCATCACCATTCTGCAGATACAGAGTCAGGGAGCATCTAGAACACAAACCAGACACTCCCCAAACCTCCACGTCAGGCCTGTGTAGCACACACCTTACCAAAGCATTCATTTGGCCCAGCACCGTGTGTGGGTGAAACTAGTCTGACCTGCCTCACTGCTCTCACCTTGGCCCACAGTAAGCACATTGTCAAACACACAGTAGATGATGACCAGAGGCAATGCTGCCTTTCAACAGCCCAACAACATGTGCTGTGTTGAGCAAAGCTGACTGGAAAGCTGACAGATGGTGATGCACTGAAGATTCCTGGCTGGCAACTGCTCTCCATGTGAGATCTCTCTCATCCTTCTGACAAAAAGAATTTGCAGATAAAAGAGAACCAGCTAAGGAGGTACAAAGGCATTGCAGTAGAAGGAAGGGCTATAGATATGTTTAAAGCTACCGTATGCCCAGGCTGTCTTAGTTCACTTGTCCGTCCTCTTTCCCAGACAGAAATGCTCTGCAGACAGGTTTTGAGCACTGTCTATATATACGGAATTGGATGTTACTGCATATTTTCAGCAGCTTCAATGTGGATGTCCAGCAAGCCTCGAGAGGTCTTCAGTGCAAACACACTATGCCAGTTTTGCATGGGCATGGAAACTCCAATAAAATCAAAAGAGTACTCTTGCACTTTTATAAAGCGTTGCATGAATCATAGAATATCCCGAGTTGCACCCACAAGGATCATCGAGGCCAACTCCTGGCTGCACAGAGAACCACCCAAAATCCAAACCCTATGTCTGAGAGTGTTGTCCAAACACTTCCTGAACTCCCACAGTCTAGGGCCATGACCACTGCCCTGGGCAGCCTGTTCCATGTCCACCACTCTCTGGTGAAGAGCCTTTTCCTAACACACAACCTGACCCTCCCCTGATGCAGCTCCATGCTGCTCCCTCAGGCCCTGTCACTGTCACCAGAGAGCAGAGCTCAGCGCTCCCTGTGATGGAGCTGTAGGCCGCCATGAGGCTTCCCCTCAGCCTCCTCTGGGCTGAACAAACCAAAGGACCTCAGCCTCTCCTCATACACCTTGTTCTTTAAACCCTTCGCCATCTTTGTAGCCCTCCTTTGGATGCTTTCTAATAGGTTTATGTTCTTCTTATATTGTGGCACCCAAAATTGCACCCAGTGCCAGAGGTGAGGCCACACCAGCACAGAGCAGAGCGAGACGATCCCTTCCCTCTCCTGGCTGGCAGTTGGGCCTGGTGCACCCCAAGGTATGGTTGGCCTTTTTGGCTGCCAGGGCACACTGCTGGCTGACGTTCAACTTGCTGTCAGCCAGAACCCCCAGATCCCTTTCCACAGAGCTGTTCTCCAGTCTCTCATCCCCCAGTCTGTACATACATGCAGGGTTGCCCTGACCCAGGGGCAGAACCCAGCACCACTCTTGCTAAATTTCATGCAGTTGCTGGTTGCCCAGCTCTGTAATCTTGTCAAAATCTCTCTGCAAGGCCTCTCAACTCTTCAGGGAGTGAACAGCTCCTCCTAAGTTAGTATCATCCAGAGACATATTTAGTACACCTTCTAGTCCTGCATCCAAGCCATTCATGAACTTGGCACACTACTCTTCCAGCATTTGCAATAAGTCCTGCTATGAGGCCTACTGCTGCATCTTGCACCTATTTTTGCATTGGAAATACAGTAGCCAGAGGGTAGGATAAACAATAACCAGAGTAGTAACACAGCCAATTGGTTGCTGTACAACTTTTGCACGTTTTTATCCCTTGCTGTTGCCACCAATAAATGGTAACTGTCAAGAGGTCTCCCAGTAACAGATGTAACTTCTGGAGCCAAGCTTCAGCTGGGAAGGGAAGCGAGGGCAAGGGGGTTTCTAAGGTGAGGTCTTACGCAGAGATAATAAGAACACTGGGTAAAAAATAAAATTATATTCCATGTTCATAAAAGGGTAGATATGCACAGGGAAGGGAGGGAGGAGATGGAGGTACTACAGTAACATTTGCAGATAACATAATTCTGCTGGCTTCAGTTAGTTCACCTTATTTACACTATGTAAGAGAAAAATCAGGCTCCCCCTTTCGTCTATGGTTTAATTGCAATGAAAACTCTTGGTTATATTGATAATTTTAAGCTTCATGCCAATCAGCCCCGAAATTCCACAAATGAGCAACAAATTTGGCTGGAGTGGGTCTGCCAAGATGGCATTGTAAAGAAAAGTACGAGTCCATCTTCAGCCAAATTGTATGCACCTGTTCCACATCCTTTCCCTTCTGTAGTTGACTTTCAGGGTGGCACCTCAGGTATGGCAGAAATTTGTTGTCAGATGACTGCTTGTAACTCCTACTGAAATCTGTGAGAGAGGTGACCATGAACAGAAAACTACATGGCACCCTTTCTAAGTATGCCTGTTATTTCAGAACCATGCTTTCTCAGAGCTGATCTTGCCTCCACAGAGAATGAAACATTTATCACGGCTGCTGTACTGAAAAGTGAGGCGTATGTGAGAAAGTAGCATACTTCCACAGCAGCCAAAAATTATTTTGGCTACAGCTTTGAACTTCAGACATAATTTACCTTTCCGTCTGAATTTACCAACTGCAGTAAGAATAGAATCTTTATGTTTAAAGCACAACCTGATCATTTTATGAAAGAAATTATATAACGCGGTGCTGTAGCAGCAGTGGATTGAACTCAGTGACCTAAAAAGTGCTTAAATTTATTTTCATCTTAAGAAATCTACCTGTCAGCAGCAGGAGATATTCCCAGAAAATCAATTATACATGTAAGCAAAAACATCATGGAAATGAAGGAACATATGAAAAAGCAAGCACAATTCTCCTTTCACAATGTTGTGAATCAAGAGCAACTCCACTGAAGCCAAGAGTTACACTGGTGTGAGTGAGAAAAGAGCCAGCTCCACAGTCCAGAAATTGCTCAGGCCACCCCTGGGGTCCAATCACAGTAACTGTAGGCAGCTAATATTACAGCATTTAATTCAGACTACCCAGGACTGAAAAGACACTGAAAAGAAAGGATCTGAATTTGGTGTCAGTCAACTGAAAAATAGCAGGGAAATGGTGACTGAAAAAGGAAAAAAATTAAAAACAAAACAAAACCCTACTCATTCCCTCCCCCCTCAAAAAAAAAAAAAAAAGAAAGAAAAAACAGATTGTTTCTGCATGCCTTTTTTCCCTCCATACGCTCTGCATGTTCCCAGTTAACAGTTACTGAGCTGTATGCTTGCCTGAAGAAAAAGTGTAATCTTCACTTTCCAAACAGCAGACACGTTTTGTACACTGATGCATACTGTCTTATACCCACCCAGATTGAATGCAATGGAATGTGAATCTTACCTTTCCAGCATAGGTCACTGTATCATATCTTGTCACACTTTTAGGTAACAATTTACTAAACAATACCTTAATTTACCTCCTGTGCAAGTTTACTTCCTCTAAGCACACCCTCCCCTTTTCATCTCAGATCAGATAGTTCAGCTTTCCCAGCTCCTGTCACCTCCCCATTCGAAACAGCATTTCTGACAGCAGTACTTACTCTCTGTGATCAAACAAAGGCTTGTTCTGGAAAGCTGGCTGGTCACTAACCTCTTCCTGTATCTCAGCCTCCCTTCTTCATTTTTCTTCCAGCTTTTCTGTCTTCTCCGTTTCTCTCATCACACGCTGCCTCTTTCACCTAGTTACACCTCACCTGCAGCACTACCCTCTCTAGTGGTGTTACTGTCCCGATTATAACCATCCAGAAGCTATTGAGGACCTGTAAAATAGCATATGGTGAGTTTATTATTCTGCATTACAAATCGCTACACTGACATACCATGTCAGCATTATGAAAAAACATCAAACTGCTTTAGGACAGATGTGCTGAATACAATCCATAGAACTCTCAAGAATGCCAACTTTTTCTTTTCCCTTTTTGCCTTTCTTGCTTTATCCTCTATTTTCTTACCACCTTTTCCATCACATTATTTTCTTTCTCCTCGTGGTGCTTCCTCCTCCATCAGCTTCCTTCACTGTCCACCTCACACTACTCCATGCATTTTCCTTCCTCTGATGTGCCCACACAAAGGACACATCTGAGTAACAAGCTAATGAAAGGAGCACTGCAGCTTTGTCAAACGTGTCCTTGGCTCTTTAATAAACAATGCTGCACCTGGATGCATCCCTAAGGTCAGCAAACTGAGGGCTGCAAAGCATTCAATTCCCGAAGGCTTACACCACAGAGCTCCAAGATTAATGCGGCTTCTTGGTTCCCTAATCTGTGAGATGGAGCACACTGAAAACAGCAGGAGGGAGCCTGAAATAATTCAAGACTTTTTTTCTTCACATGCGTATATTTCCTTCTGCATTGTGGTAGCTGAGGCTCTTAGCAACAAGGGCACTGTGGAATGCAGCAGCGACTAGAATTTGGTGATGTCAGAACAGCAGAAAATGAGAGATGTACTTTGTAATGGCACACAATTGAAAAGCATGAAATGGGTGCCAAGCAGCACTAAAACCAAACAATTTCCCAACTGTTCAACATGCAAAGGGTCAGAAAGCAATGGCTCTTTAATATTCAGACTGTTAATTAAAATTAGCTTAATTTGAGAACAAAACTGCGTGCTCATTCCAGGTACTTTGCTTTACACGACAGCACTCAATTTTCAGAAGCAGGATATCAGGCAAAAAGAATGCACGCTCATCTGCATGATAAAGACAGCTCCTGAGCCTCACTTAGATCAGCCTACAGTTTGGCACATGCCATAGCAGCTGCACAGCATCCAACCATGCCTCTTTCAGAATGCACCATGGTGCAAAAAGAACGGCTTATAAAGATATTTTCATGTCAGATACATTAGTCTGAAAATGTTAGGAAGTTTCTTCAGACACCACAGTTGCATCTCAGAGTCTCTGTCAACTTTTAAGACTTCACAAAAATGTATCTATCATTTTCACTGATTTTTCCATCCTTTGTTGATCTGTGAGTCTTTCATATTTTGGGGTAGATATTAAGGTGGTAGAATACATTGTTTCTAAAGGAAGTATACTTTATGCCCTAAATTTATCTGTTTAGGAGCCCTAAACATTATTCTTTATTTTATTGCTAATAATATCTTTCAGCAAAAATCCTTCTTTTAGAATTGATAATGCTGCAATTTCTTTAAAATGATTTGTGTTGGCACTCTCACCAGTTATTAGCTTCGTACCTAGAGTTTAATTCTTAGTTTCCATTGATACCAGCAGGTCTAGGGATTTTCCTTCTCTCTAAAGCCTTGATCAGCATGGTATTTCACACAAGTCTCAGTGCTGTTCTAGGCACGTGAAGGAGCTCACGCTCTGTCCCGTAACTTGCAAACCTATTATCTAAACACCAGTCCTGGTAAGAAAGATATTTAAAAAGAAAAAAGAGAGAGAAAGAGAGAGAGAGAGAGAGAGAGAAGAAACACTAGTTTTATATCTTTTCATGCTAAAACACAGAACTAAAGCTTGCCTTTCAGATCCAGCAGGGAATTTATTTATTTACTTTTTATTATTTTTTCTAAAGTTTTCCATTTCCAATGACACTATTCAACACCATAAGCATTTTTATGGACAAGTAACACTCACTCTGATTGACTTACTCAAATATCTATAAATATTAGGAAAAAATGGATATAAAACCCAAAGACAATTAAAAATAAGTTAAGCAAAAAGAAAAAATAATCCTAATTGTCTATGGAATACATATGAGAAATTGCTAAGGTGGAAGTTTCACCATAAAAATGTACCATTCAAACATTATAAATGGGTTTGAAAAGTCTCTCTGTGAATTGCAACAAATATACTGTGCAATTGTATACAATGCAATTCTTCTGGAATTTAATATTCACTGATTACAACATCACTGTTTCTTCCCAGCATTGTGCATTTGTTGTTTTATTGCACACATACACACTTTGCTATAATAATTCTGCTGGAGCTTCTTAAAGAACATTTCAGCACTTGTTCATTTGATCTGCTGAATTATGGATGTTAGACATCTGGAGTTTCTCTGGCAATGTCTTCTTTTTCTTTGTGGAAATTATGCCCCAGTAGAAATAAGAGCTTTCCCACTGAAAGTAGGAAAAGTAGGAATCTTCAAATTCCAGGTACCTTGGGCAGCAGTCCCTGCACACATGCAGACCTAGATGTTCTGGCCCCAAGGTCTGTGTGCTGTGTTCTGCCACGCACAAGTCAGGGACGTTGTGGATGTACTGTACACGTGCATGCACCGAGCATCAGACCGGACACATCGGGCTCACTGGATGTGCCAGAGTGACCATGCAGCAAGTCCACAACATTCAAAATTCAGAAAATTTGATCATCATACGTACAGGCAATCTGGGCACTAAACAAACTCTTACTGGTCAGGTTATCCTAGGGAATGTACATGAAGCCAGATGTCAGGTCAGGCAACGTGCTGCACCTTGTATAACTGATCTTCCTTTAAAAAAATTACACCTCCTTAAAACAAGGACATCTTACTTCTGTATTGCACTTTTCCTAAATAATTTCTGCATACTGTAACAATACAAAATAATTTGGAAGATAATACAGTACTTCATCCCCCCATCAATGCCGTGGAAGTTGGGAGAACCACAGCTCCTCGTGGTTGTGATTCTTAATTACCAAAGCAAACAACATGGGGGAAGGAAAATCGGAGGCAGTAACTTTTCAGTGTCACTTTGAACAGTTTTTCTTTCCATAGGCAGTACCTTTTAAAGGAGATTGCAGTTCACCTTAGGGTTTCTCAATTAGATGTAAAACAAACAAACACACTTCAACTCATGTACACACTCTTGGCATGGCTATTTCCTGCTTAAAAACTGCTTGCATCTACAATCAGACCAGTCCTCAAACACAAAGGACCAGGAAAAAAACCAAACCCACTGCTTGCCTTCAAAGTATTTTAAAAATAACACGAAATCACATGCAAGATCTCTATTTTGAAATTCTATTTTTTGTCTTTAGCCCAGCATTAGTAAACCAGAAGCTACCATGAAATCTCAAGTGTTTCCACATGCATAAGTTTTTATTCTTTTCAGTAATACATTAATCATCAGTCAGCAAAATACTTAATACCGTAACTGTAAGCAATTGTCTCACTATCGTCGTTTAACGATCCAACAACAGGAATCGATCAACCCTCACAACACATTAACAGTGCCTGAAATTCACAACAGTTGATGCAAATAGCGTGTGATTTCCTAACATTCATTTATTCATGGAGAGAACAGCTTTATGCATCACCTGAGGTTGATGGAGAGAAACAGAGTGAGGGGTATGTTTTTAAATTGTATATTGATCACATAATTGAAGACTTAAAATGTAGCACAGAAGGAAAGTTATTTTGTTGTATCTGGACTGTTAACTGCGAAAGCTCTTCATTTATATAGTCTGCTGCATTTCACATCTTACATCCTTGTAACAAAACAGACAAAAGCAATAGAAGCAAGGTCAGATTCCGAATTTTTAATACATCATCTTGCAAGGGCTACACACAGACCATACAAATTAGAATACTGAGATAACTTGACCAGCCCTTGCAAGCTCTACAAAGAATTCAATTTCCACGGAGAGCTAGTGGAGCCATTACATTCAATCGACTTTAACAAGATCTGGACAAGTCCCCAAATCTCCAGCCGTACCTGGCAGCATCCCCCAAACAACAGTCAATAAATGACATTTTAAAATATAATTGCAAAGACACAAGGAAAAAGGGAGGAAGAGAAAAGGAAACAAAATACAGCACAGAGCAATACCAGAGCACATTATCTCTTCCTTTTTAACATGAAGACTGTTTTTCAGCTCTACCACTTCCCTGATTCAATGCTGGACCTTTGGAAACCTCAACAACTCAGAAAACTCTCCTCTTTCAAGTCAGGAACCCATCTTTACCACGGAGGGCATCACATTTTATATCTTCATAAGGAGGGGATGGAGAGAGCATAAAAGGCTGACAGGCATTTTTCTAAAGCCTAAACACGCTAAGGGTGGAATACTGAAACCTAGAAAAAGACTTGTGATGCCAGCAGCATTACCCCAAGCACCTGATTTCTGGTCTGATAGAAGAAGGGGAATGTGCTGATGTAAGCTGATGGATGAGGCCAGGCTGTCTCCCTCCACAAGCAGCACTAGCAATGGCCAGTTTTCCCCTGGCTGTGGGGATCCAGAGAAGGCAAAGCAAACAGGCATCTCCATGTCCTCCTTCCAGCCCCACGGAAAGCTGAGGAACCTCGTCTCAATGAAGCAGCAGATACGTGGAAAACCCTCCAACCTGACCACCAAGTATGCTGCACGTTTCTTTTTACATTATAAGCAGACTTGAAGACATATTTCCAGAAAGGTAATAGCAGACTCCAAATCTATTTTTAGGAATATATATATATACACACACATAAAGAAGGGCGGGAGGACTTATTTTTATAGGCTGAGCTGCCAGAGGCATGCAGTGACCTCCAGGCTGCTCACTGCTTCTAAGCTGTGAAACAATAGCCTCTTTCTCCTGGCTTTTGAATAGATCAAAGAACATGAGTACACATTATGTTACAGGAACCACTCCCTCAGCATACTTACTACCCAGTAATCAGAGCAAGTTGCAGTAAGTAATTTTGGTGCTGTATGCTATAAATGTTCTTGCTTCGTAAAACCAGGCTCAGAACACGTCCAAACTGCTACCAAATGTTTGGGTCATCAAAGCAACGGGACCGGCTCGCTGGCCAGACAGGAGGCTGAAGAAACACCTGGTAGCGGTGTAGTTCATGCCTATCAGAGAAACACTTTTTCCCTACAAACTGCTGCTTTGATTGTAAATTCATACATAGTACTTCGACCCAAACAGATTTCCATAAATCACCTCTTCTCTCCTTGCCCATTCCCACGGAGACCTTATCATGGCCAGAAAGAGGGAAATCTAAAGATTTCTAAAGAAACCTAAAATCTAAAGGCAGCTGGAAGAAAGGCCATCTCACCTATCTAGTTGGCGTCAACTAACAACCACTTGGTTGTCAGTCACTTAAGCAGTTAGACACCAAAGCACACCATCAGAAAATAAAATGGAAAGAATGGCAAATGTGAATGGCAGAAAGAATACAATTATAATAGAGAATGAATCTCATTATTTGAGAGATTTTGTTCCAGCTTTTCAGTTATTGAGGACAAGCACTGTTCAAGTGTTTGCAGATGTTGTACCTTTGTGTTTAAAGAAATGAGAACCAACTTGAATATACCTGAAGTGCCATTATGCCAGGAAGCACGGCACTAACTGTGATGTTAACATAAATATTACAGATGTTATTAATCACAAATACAAATCAGGGCTTCTAAGACTGCATTCCTAGAATTGCAATAATAGCATCTTTCATAAGTTTCTGACTCACAAAGCAGTAAAACTGCATTTAGTCCAAACAAAGTAATTGAAAGTAACTGCCAAGAAAAGGGACAAGCTGTGCCTCAGACCAGCGCTGACACATCCTAACGGTGCCATCGGGTGAGATCAGCCACTGCCTTTACGCTGCTCAGCTGCCTGCTCCACCTTGTCCCTGCTGGTCCACAGTGGTCTAGCTTACCAACTTGAAAATCCTTTTTTTTTTTCTTTCCCCCCCAACAGCAGAATTTCTCACAACATTCATGATATTGTTATCATGCTAATGTCTTTCAGACGCCGCTTGAATTTCTGGCATTACAGAAGAATCTTCAGAAACCCAGTCAGAAGTCTTCTGGCTTTCTCTAATCAGACAACATAGTAACACTTCATGTTTCTAAAAATCACTGAAAGAACATAAAAATTGTTTTCTGCAGAAATCAATTTGCTTATATACCATTGTTTTTCAAATCACTAATAAAATGAGCTTGCAGAAACTAAGAAAAATATTTAGATACATATTATAACTGAGGTTTAACACATACAGTATAATTTTTCCAGTGGCAAAGTCTGGCTGACAGGTTCCTGCCCTTTTCCTCACCAATCCTCCAACCATTTTGGTAGTTCACCCCATGGCTGTGCTGATGGAGCTGCTCGTGGAGCTGCGCTCTGCGTCAAAACAAGTTCAAGAAGTATGTGGTGCAAGTCTCTTGGGGCTAGCAGCAATCTCCTAAACAAGATTTCCAGTCTAAGAAATAAAAACACCTGCACAGCTTTAGGTTTGAACGTTGTGGATCATCACTTCAGTCTTTAAGCAGGTGTTTTAACCAGCCTCACCACACCCTGAGCCTTCCCTCAACCTCGCATTCAGCTGCGGATACTACCTGAAAGCTACGGTCCATATTCAAGCAGAATTCCCAATGATTGAGGCTTCCAGCACCTGTTCTAGGAGCTTCTGGTTACCTTTATAGACTCCTTGAAAGTCCTTTGCTTTGCATCCAAGGAATCATCAGATCCTCAGTTTCCTAGACCAAAGGACAGCTATTTCCCTGTATGTATCACTCCTAAAAAAAAATCCTTTCAATTTTACTGGGTTTAGAACACTTTTTAATGAATTTCACCAAACATCCTTACAGAAGTATTCAAAATAGAAAGGGGAAATATACAAATAAAGAAGAAATAACATAAAAAGATGAAAATAAGTTAAGGTTTTTAATATTACTCTCCATGGCCAAGATCCAACATTGTTTCTCTGAAGAAAATGTCTAAAAAAAGCAGTTCCTTAGCACTTCTTACAATAGGAAAAAAATAAGAGCAAAGGGAAGATGTAAGAAAAGCCCTGGGAAAAGAAATTATTCAATAAAATAATTGCTGTCTACACACCTGTGGTAACCTGGGACACATCTTACTTCAAGGATGTTATTTTCACTGAAAGTGTAAGAGGCAAAAGATACCAAACCAGACAAAATTAGTAATTAATTTGCCTATAGAACTTGCCGACTTGTTTTAACACAGTAGTCATTTGCTGAAAAGGGACTGAAGTCCTTTCTCCCTCTTTCTTCTGTAATTCTGTAATTTAGGGGCATGTATCTCTATTGTCCTTAATTATTAATTTTATGTAGCTAATTAAGTGGAAAACAAAATGAATCTTTGAGATTCATGCATCCTCAATGTAGCTGTTAATTAAAGCCCCCTTGTTTCCAAGGGCCAGTGACAGTTAAGCAGCCAGACAGTTTTTGTGAGGCTGCCCACAAACAGGTCACTCGCTGGGGCCTCACCATGGGAACACTTTTTAATAGTTTCTGCTTCAGCCACCTGCAAAGCTGCACTGATGTAAAGAAGGACAAAACACCACGTGTAGAACTGCAAGACACGAGCCTGAAAGATTCGCTATCCGCCAGACCCTAAGCCCTCACGTACCTCCCCGTGAACCACGCAGCCGTTACCTGAGCCCACGGCCGGCACCGCCTTATGTTAAAGAATAGAGAGAACTGTCCCGCTCCCAGGGCTGAAACCGCAGTGCCTGACCTGCTGTGCTCGTGCAGCAGTGCCAAACCGCTCCAAGAAGCTCTGACTGACCCAACACCCAGGTCAAGGGGTGTCCGGGAATGGCGTAGGGCAGAGCCGGAGGTCAGAGCTCCCAGCCACCGGGTGCTCCTCCAGCCGAGCCGCGCCCACGGCCCAGCACGGGCCGCTCTCTGGTGCTGGCAGAGACAGCAGAACGCCCCCCTGCCGCCCCGCGATTCCCACCGACACGGGAGGCTGAAACACTGAGCGGCGGACACGAGAGCCCCGAGGGGCAGCGCGGTGCCGCCATTCCCGCTGCCGGCCCCCCGGCACACACGTACCTGCACCCGCGCCGCGCCCCGCTGCCTGCCCGGCGCCCGTCCGCCCGCACCGCTCGGCCGACAGGAGGGCTGGGGGCCGCTGCCCGGAGCATCGCCGCTCGCTCCCCCGCACCACGGTCGAGCTCCGACGGGGCTGCGGCGGCGGTGCCACCGCCCTCGGGCACGGGAGGGAGCGGCGCACCCTCACACACCGCCCCGCGCGGCGCCCGCCCGGTGCCGTGAGGCTCCGGCGCCGCCGACTCCCGCTCATACCGCGCCCCCACGGCCGCCGCTCTCGGGGGCGGCGCGGGGAGGTTTGGGCCGCGCCGGCCGCCGTCGGCTGAGAGGCGCCACCGCCCGCTTCCGCGCAGGGCCGTGCTGCGCCATGGAGCTGCCGTTTCCGTCGCCGAGCGGCACTGGAGCCCTGCTGCTGCTGCTGCCCGTGCTGCTCGTCCCCGTGGCGCTCCTGGCGGGGCGGCGCCGCAGCCGGCGGACACCCCCGCTCAGCCTCCTGGTGGTGGCCGGCTCCGGTGAGTAGCAGCCGCCGCCGCCGCCGGCGCACCACAGAGTTCGCAGCGGCCGCGGGAACTACGGGTGCCGGCATGCAATGCGGCGCGAGGCCGAGCACGGACTAGGCCGGTGTGTCCCGATGCATGCCGGGAGCTGTAGGCGCGGGGTGAGGAGTGGCCCGGCCGCCCTGGAAGCGCCGCCGGACCCTTGTGGGTCCTAGGCCTCCGCGGATATCTGCTCTGCTGACACCAGCCTGACAGCAACTCGGAGCAAGGCTTTTCCCAGATCGGCATGCTCCTTACACACATGACATTTCATAATAATTTTACCTAAACCACGTTACCACGTTTCTGTAGTTTCTGTCCGAAAGCATTATACGCATCTGTCGATGCAGTGCCCCTTGGGCTCCTCAGGTACCTCCCAAAGCCGCTGGGCAGTTACTTTCCTCAGAGAAAGCAGTGCCCTGAAAGCCAGCCGCTGGCAAATGCAGGCAGCCCCCATCCCCTCCCCCAGCTCGGTGCTGTGACAGGGCAGGGCCACCGCTGCCACCACCCTCCTGCGCTGCCATGGCCCTGGGGGCCCTCCCGGCAGGGCTGGGAATGCGCCCAGCTCCTCGGTCCTTTGCAATACTTTGTACCTGTTAAAAGATGCATTCACAACGCACAGGTGAAATAATTCATGAATCACTGGCAGTTCACATCATGTTCAAACCTTCTCTTTGGGGCTTGTTTGAAGGAGGGATCTCCTGCTCTTCTCCAAATGCTCGGATGGCCAAGTTAAAATTCCTAAAGCTTCAACAAACCATTGCTCATGGGAAAGTCCCTCCAAACATGTCTGAAAAACGCCACACGGGATCACGTGGGAAGGTGGCAAATTCCTGCACCCAGCCCAGCATACGGCTCTAGCGCACGGCAGATCTGTGCCAGCTCAGAGCACGTGGCTGTGAGTGCTGAGGTCCCTCAGGAGGCCCATGCAGCCCAACGAGAGATGGCAGGAGCACTTTTAGTTTACCATTTTGATCTATGACTTCCAAAAGTAACAGACCTGGTAAATGGCTGTGCATGTGCTCAGAGGGTTGATGTTAGGCCCAACAGATCCCAAGGGGACCCCTCCCCACTTCACTGCTACAAGTACTCCTGTAGCTCCAGTTCTGGAATCCAAGCTGATGACAAAAATTACCTCCATCCCCGGAAAGCACAACAAGTACAACCTTCCCTTCTCCTCAGTTCACTGCCAGTTCAGTTCCCTGAACAAAGTGACCTTGCAGTTAGGAGGTTGTCAGCACCCATTCAAGGGCAGAAGGTGAAGCATTTGGCTGGGGCTGCGCTGTTCCTGTGCCAGCATTCAGCTCTTACCCCAGCTTTGCTGCCAGCACGTTGTCAGCACTGCTGACAACTGAGCTGGGGTGGTGCAAACAGATGCCTCCATTCTGCCCTCCCCACCGCAGGCTGAGCGCTTGGTGGGCTCAGTGAGAGCCACCCCGTGAGCGGGGTCTCACTCAGTTTTGACAGTTGCACGAGGGTGTGGTTTCTGAATACAGGCTACAGTGTAACTCTGCCAAATTGTTTTTGCATCACGTACAGGACATTAAACGTCTAATTTCTGTGTGATCCCCTTTCAAGCTCATTTTAACTGAAAAACTTCCATCAATGTGGCTGCAGTGCGAGCTGAATCGCCCTCACATTACTCAATCAATCTTCCCATTTTAGAACAGCGTGACCAGTACTATTAGTACTGATAGCTTTTAAAACGAATAGTGACTAATTCAGCTGGAGAAATTGCAAGTTACAAAATATTTCATATGCTAATGGCAGCTTATTTTGTTTTTACAGGAGGGCACACGACAGAAATCCTAAGGTTACTTAGTTGTTTGTCAGAGTCATACTCTCCCAGACATTATGTTCTTGCAGACTCCGATAAGATGAGTGAAGCTAAAATACGTTCTTTTGAACAAAAAAGGGCTGAAATGTTCTCCAGTTCCCAGGTAACTTGTTAATTATGTTCTTGTAAGATAAACTGATCTTAACTTGACATTCTAATTCAAGGCAATTTGGAAGTGATTATTTAGAAGGTTATTTTTAAGATCAGCATGTGCTTTTGATTTTCAAGCTACTGATAATCGCTGTCACAAAAGCTCAGCTGAAGTGCCTCTCTGTACATGCTGTTTTTTATGTTGCTAAAAGTGAACTAAACAAACACGATTGATTAATGCTGAACTAGAGAGACCCTGAAAATGCAAAATACTTTAAAATAACAAATGCCATTCACTACCACCTTCCTTACTTAGTTTAAAACTGTCTTTATCTCTGATTAACATGTTAATTGATCTAAAGCAATGGGGGAATGCAATTGTAGTGAAAGTAACTATAGAAAGAAGGGAATCTATTGCTTAAGAAAAGCAGACTGAGAATAAATTTAATTTTGTAAACTAGTTAGACATAGAAATGTTACTTGTAGCTATAAAAATATCAAGGCAGAAATATGGTGGTTTGCTGTTGTTTATTTTGTTTGGCCTTTCCCTCGGTGAATATGTTTTTGAAAGAAGTGTTTTCTAAAAGGTTTTATCTAAGAAAACCTTACTTGAAATTGTATTCCTTTTGAGCGTTTCTAAACTGTGTTTTGGTTTGGTTTTAAAAGTGAGCACTAATTACACAAATGTTTAAAATGTACCACATTTACTGTCAGTAGCTTCCTGACTGATTACCTGAGCTAATGCTGAACTCCCAATTCACCCATCTGAAAAAGTCCAACCCTAAGTAATGAAATTCATTAAAAATACATATTTTGAGTATTAAAAGGTTATGCATTTTTTCCACTAGTACACTTAGTTTTGCTAAGCAACTTCACTCTCCTGCTGCCTCCAACTGCTAACACATCATGTAGTTATATTTTCCTTGAGCATTGAAAGCCAGAGGAACATACTTGGCTGCATCCGAGTTTGCTGTCTGCAGAACAGATGCTTGCTTTACTTTGGCCATTCTTTTTCCACTGAGGAAAAATATTCGGAGCGAAAATAGAAGATGAATTTTAAAAGCAAAGGTCACGTGCCTATCACATATATTTGCTAACTTTCAGAGTATGCTTTCAACTAATATATGTTTTGGCACTCAGAGTGCTGGAGTACATATGCATTTAAAATCATGTGTTAGTGGCTTCTCGCAGTTTTAAAAAAATGAAGGGGAAAACTCTGAAAGCTTCAATCCACAGATATTCTCTTCCTCTTCTTGTCAAGGGAGTATTTTCCAGAACTAAGAACTGGACAGAAGATAGATTATAATAATGATCTAAGAGAAAAATCAGTGTGTTCATTTAGCAAATTGCTGTGTAAAAAGCACAAATATAACCAATTTCTGGTTTTGATGTATAGCTTAATCCAGTTCTAGAAGCTACTGAATTCAGGGAAAAGGAAAAGAAGCTAGAAACAGCACCTTCCTTACAAGAAACAAAACGCTACACCTCTACCCACTAAGTCTTCTGGAAAAGAAAATCTAAAAAGGCTCTTCATGAAAAGTCCCTGGTCCTGCTATCACTTGCCTTTTTACTCACTACCCCCCAGCCTGTAACCACAACTGTTCTACTTGGTTGCCCCCACAGCTGATATTCTCCAGCACTCAGCACAGAGAACCTGCTTCCTGCTTCAGCTCTCACTGACCTAGTCTAGCAGCAGGAAGACAACTTAGATATATTGACTGAAGAACACACGTTCTTCACAGGATCTTATACCCCTATTTGTCATGTCTGAGAAGAGTTAACTAACCTTTACATAATTTAATCATTTGTTCTTTTCCATTTTATGTTTCATGAAAGTTAACATGCTAGGAAATCCTGTTCCTCAGCATGAAAAAGGACTGCAGTATGTGCAGTTCAGCATTTTGTAATAATTCATAGCAGTGGCAATTTTTCATCAACTTTTCCCTGCATGCTTGCAAAACAACACTTCTAACTAGGTAAATAGTTTTAAAACATTTAAATTTTAACTAGTTTTAAAATTTTAGCACACTGTCAACCGTTATAGAATTGCCAGTCTGGAACATTTCTGACTCCAGTATGGAAGTAATGAAAAATAAACACAATGGTATGAGACCGTAGAAGATAGGAGAGCAGGCTGTCTGTTTCTGACACCAGACATACTATGCAGTTTTCCAACAAAAGTTGCAGGTGGTGTCTTTGTCCAGAAAACTGACAGTACTCCGTTAGATGGGACTGGCATTGCAGAAACACCTGGCAGTAGCTTTTAAACTTTTCTTCCCAGCTTAATATTCAATAATTGATTGACACATGGGCTGAAGTTCTAATGTATGATATAGACACTGCAAAGTTTGAAGCATATATTCTGAAGAACGTAGATAAAATCAGTTTAATCTTTACTTGAATGCTACAAGTAAATTTCTACTCTGATGCTATTTGAGGTCCCTGCCAAGTTTTGCTGAAATCAGTTTCTTATCATGAAGAAAATTATGTGCAGGTCTTTGGCAAATATTATTTAACACCATTCTTACTGTGAAAGGAGCATCTGAATAGTTCTACTTAAACTTGATGTGCCTAAAAATACCTTGTTGATACATATTTCTTGCAAGATGTAACACCACGAAACAGTCTAAACTCCACTTACAGCATTTATTTTTATCACCTGATCCCTTCCAAAGCTTTAAGAAATAGAGAATCCTGTTGAATGGAGAGCAGGGGCCATGTTTGTTTTTCTTTGTTTTGTTGTCAGATTAATGCAATCAGAGTTTCAACACCTTCAAATAAAACAAATAACCAGTTTGTAACATCTGTTAATGCCTTCCAGTATTACAGCAATTAAAGAACCTTGTTGCAATGAAACAAAATAATTTCAGTCAAGAAAATAAATATTCTACATTTGTAAGGTTTTTTGTTTTAATTCTTTTCACTTCATATAAAAAAGCCCTCAGTTACTGCTGCTCGTGACTGATTTGTAGTTTGCATTTAATGTGCAGATATTGTTAACATTCTTGGCCACAAATCACCAGAGCTAAGCTGTGTTACTCAGAAGTGCTGTATTTGAAGTAAATGGGGCGTTTTCAGTATTTAGAATGATATTTAGAGTCTCTCACTCCCAATATGAGTTCTGCCTGAGTGGTAGTGATCTAGCGTCCCATATGAAGTAAGTTAGTGACCACTGTCCAAATCTAAATTAGATATCAACCTCACTGGACTTAATGTATTTGTTTTTCATCTAAACAATGAAAAAATTCATTGGCATCAGGACTGCCCTTTGATGTATCAATTACTTTTAAAGGTGACTCCTCTATGTCATAGTAAAAGCCATCCAAGAAGTGTGCCGGAAGCCTGACTAGGGTTAGCTTGCTCACAGAGTCCTGAGACAAAGAGAAAACATCTGTATTTTGTTAATTTGATACCTTTTACACACAGTGATAGATCTCTATCCCTTCCTAAGGAAAGCACAAGGAAAAGTATTTCTTAAACTTATTTTTTCTTTAATGATAAGATGTTATCTCCTGTTTCTTTTTGCAAGTATTTGCATTTTGAATATGCATCTTGCTTATGATCCAAGATTTAAATGAGTACTTATTTAAAGGACAGTGATATTTGCGTTAGATTTTTAATAGTAAGCACCAGACATCAGTTGAGAAACGTTGTTACTTTTTCTGCAGTGTAAATCCAGAAGGAATCTAAGCAAATAATAAACAAAAGAGAGACCTTGTTTGGACTGTGGCTTCTGAAACCTAGAAATGTGTCTCGGTGACCACTAGGAGGGGCACGAAGTTAACATACAGCAGACTAATTGCTCCAGCTGAATTGTTTTTAAAGTTAGGAATGTTTAAAAGTAACATTAGAAACGATTTAGAAAATAGATGTATAATTCTAGTATTTAGTTCAACCTCATTGCCAGGAATGCTAGGTACAGTACTGAATAAGGCACTTAAGAGTTCATCCCCAAACATTTCCAAACTAGATTTAAAAACAAAAGAATATGTTGGCACAGACAGGTCTAGTAACTCTATACAGGGAACAACAACATTCATAGAAAAATAACAATTTGGTTTTATTGTGCTCTCTTCCAGTTCACCCTTGATCTCATTCCCAGGAGCCGTGAGGTTAGACAGTCTTGGACCTCCTCCATGGTAACAACCATGTACTCCATACTTTATTCCCTTCCTTTGACCTACAAACTGAAACCAGATTTGGTAGGTAAAGTAAGTTTTAATTTACTGAGAACTTGCTAATCTGATCACAGAAGCATTTGGAATACCCAGGGTATTGCAGACTGTGGCTCATATGTACGCTTAGATTTACAGTTCACAGGAAATACATTTTTTGACATTTAAAAGCTGAAAGAATAGCGCTAATTCACCAAGAAACAGAATGGGTGGTAGTGCTAGTGAATTAGACTAGCAAATACCAGCACCCCTTTTCAAAGTTTTCAGGTTACAGCAGGGCATTTGTCACTTCCTTGTTAATGCTGGTAGTACTAGCACAAACAAGGTTGCAGGTTCTTGATAATATCTCTTCAGGATTGCAACAGCACAAACTATGCCTGAAAGCCTGGTTATCCTGTCAGCTTCTGAAACCGTATGAGCAGTCTGGAACAGGCAGGTTCAGACCAGCAGAAATATATACAGATTCAGTTATTGTGCTTACTTAGACTTTTCAGCTACATGCGTATTTATTTAGTCTTTGGCTGGCTGACAGTTAATTATCTCATCTGATGACTAAAACATCATTGCCGAAATGGCAACTAGATTCCTCTCACTTTTTAGCAACTTTTTCAAGCTGTTTGCAAAAAGGCTATTCTGTGCTAATTACAGCATATATTTTAAAATATTCCACACACTTATTCAGAGTTTTCAGATTATAGAAATAAATAAAATAATATGACGTGATAAATAAAGCTTTGTATTAACACAACACATGAAAAGGAGTGCATTGGACTCCCAGGTTTAAATACTACAATTCTTTAAGAAAAAATTTGGTAAAAGCTGACCTTCTGCTGAAGTTGTCATACTAAGGTATCAGATAACCAAGCTCAGGATTTAAAAAGAGATTTTACTAGAATTTCAAAGTAATATTTTAATGTTTTAATATAATATTTAAATGAAACTTGTATAAACTTGTACAGCTACAAGTTATTTTTCATGATTTAGTATACACCCACAAAGGATGTTTGTAAACAGACTGTTTTAACTCTCACTGTGAACTGCATGGCTAATTCTAAAGAGGCTCAAATATATTTGAGTTACTTTGAACAGTTAGAGAAGCTGCTGTGAACAATTTGATCTCACTGGCTTCGGTAATGCTGGTCTGTTCCTATCTGATCAAAAGCAGCTTGCTTGCTGGAGTTTTCAGAGCAGTTTAACGTGCAGAACAACAGAAGCAGCTTCCTCCCAGCCCTTGTTTTTCAAGGCTATTTGGGAAACTGGAGATAAAGTTGGGAGGGAGGAGGGGGTGGGTCAGTTCTTTCAATAGTGATTTTAGTTTTCAAGGAGAAATAGTAGAGGGATGTTCACATGAAACAGACGTTTCACAGGTATAAAAGAATCGCTTTGATACACCACTGGCTTCATTTAACATATGTACGCTTCTAAAACTAAACATTGCAGAAGAAACTGACCGGAAAACCCCACTGTGTAGCTTAATGTATTACCAAAAGTGTCAACAGGATACATCATAGGAGAAGAGCAGGAAGTTACTAATTTAATTATGTGATTTCTTTGTTTACAAGAGGAATTTAAAGTGGCAGTGGGATTTACATGTATAATGACTAGAAGTGGTGTTGGAGTTGATAAGCTGTGAGAAGATGTCAAAAGCCTAATGCTTTCGAAAAACACCTGTCCTAAAATTAAGAAAACATTTTAGCAAGGCCTGTAAGACCTTTGCAATGTTTAAAGGAACCACTAGTTTGAAATTCTATCCAAAGATTCTGTATCCATTATTAGAGATGGGCTGGAGGGGATGAAGTTCCCAAATATTTTTTGCCAGGTACCACCATTGGCCATGACAGCAGCTGGTACTGCCACTGGCAGAAACATCTCTGGCCGTATGCAAAATCTTACACCACTTCAAAGTAGCCTGTATACTACTTGCTATACTACTATATCTTCTACAAGATGCGTGTGTATGTATCTCATAGTTTAGGAATTCTATAAAACATAGGAAGTCAGAGAGCTGTAAAGATTATAAAATACTTAAAGTGATATGGGAATTAAAATGCCTCACAGTGCCAGTGAAAAGATTCTGTGTGATATGTGAAGCAACTGATAATATTTAATTGCCTTTAGAGGAAAATGTTGTTAGTGAATTGCAACTACTGCAACTCCCCCTTCTCCTGACAGAATGTAAATGATTAATAAAGATCTAGAAAGGGTGGAGTTTACAGGATTCATCTATAACTTTTGGCATGCAAATCAACACTGAGTTTAGAAACAAGCACACGGTTACATCATGCTGAGAGCTTCCTAATTTTAAATGGTAGAACTTAGACGTACCGTACACTTTCAACCTAGGTGACTGTTTTTCTTGAACTGCAGGAGGAAATTACACATTTGAATTGCTTCTAATTCATTTGTATGTGCATATGATCCCCAAATCCTTAATACTTGCTTTTAGGCTTGTCAGAAGCACGTGAAAGTTTGAGGGAATACAAGCTCAATCCTTTGACTGAAGTCTTCTCCAGACACCCAAAATCTAGAGAAAAACAGAATTGTTTCAGTTTAAGGAATGCAGGACAAGAGAAGCGCAAGCAAAGGGAGACTGAAACCCTTAGGTGCACAAAGGCAAGATTTGAAGCAGATACTCTAGTTATGACAAGCTAAGCTTATCTATCGAGCTGAAAGAGAAAGGGGGAAACAGCAAACCTAACTGCACAGGAGTTACTTTATATGTACTTATTCACATGAGCACTGTGTCCCCTTTGCATCTCACACTGATGTTCTGCCAAAGTTTCTTAGTTTGCTTTGCATGAGAAAGCAGTTTCATCTAACCCTTCTTCAAGACAGTGAGTTCAGAAAGAACTGAACAACTTCCAGGAGACCTTTACTGTCTTGCAGGACTTGACCCACGCTTAAAATGGGCCCTCGGAGAGTTTAAGAAATGTAAAGTTAGTTCAGTTGTTCGGTTTGAGATCATCTTCAAGAGGCCCATTTCTGAGTTATGAGCATCTGCACTCTGCAAAGTTAAATCCCTTTAGAGACATTAAACCAAGTAACAAAATTAAGACGTCAGAAGTGATGATTGTCTTGTGTTCTTATAGCCAAATACAGAATTCTAGAAATACAGGTATCAAAATGTTTAGCAGGCACATCTACGCTGGGCAGTTTTTACAACATGTCAACCTTACATAGGCTTCTTGTGCAGAGGCCTAAAATTCCCGGGAAGCAAGGCTTGTGCCAGCACTCTCTGTCTACACCTTCCTTCCCCCACAAAAAACTTTTAACACCAGCAGCTGCAGCCAGATTTAATATGAAGTGATAGCCTCAAAGACTGCAAATTCCTACCATGAAAACAGGCAGCTGGTCAAAGAGAGATTTTTATTTCCTTCATTGAAAGAAACGCTGAGAAGAAACTTAAAACCAAAGTAAGGGGTTAGAAGATCTGCTATCTAGGGAAGGATGCAAATCCTTCTCATGCAGTTACAAGGAAGTAGACAAGCCACACAGGGGTTTTCCCAAAGACAGAGAAAATTGTTGAATCTTGTTTAGATTATTTCATGTCTAAGAAGGGATAATGCTATGGCCTTACTGTAACATGCTTACGGTCAGTAGTTCAGAGGATCCTAGTCTTCAGTTTTCTTGTTGCTCACAGAACCATCGTCCTTGTTGTTTCTGGGTGGATTTGGCAGCCCTGAAAGCAGGTGTTCAGGTGATCTAGCCCTTCGGCTGGAACACAGTTATTCCAGTCATTCTGGCATACCTGAAATTTAAGCTGAAAACAAAGGATACAAGTTCACTACACAATAGAAATCTGTACAGAGATTGCATCCAGCCCTTATTTTCCGCCACAGATGAGATCTATGATTATTGGGTCAGAGCTGGTCTCTCCTTCAGTGTAAAGAAGTTGTGTAGAAATTCTCATTACTGCATTGTGCATCCTTTATTTTATTTTGCCTTTCTGGGGACACTCCTCAGCTGCTTCAGTACTCTGCAGGGCCTGAGATAAGCAGATATTGTCAGACCACTGCTATCTGGGAAAGCCAGGGTTAAATCAGGCAAAGAAGGCAGTCCTTCCACTTTAGAGCCTCCTTCCCGTGGGAAGTCTCTAGCAAGAAGTCTACATTTGTACAGCAAGTACAACAGGCTGTGCTGTCTCCCTCCCACCAGCTGTCAGCTGAACGGGACTCTCCTTTAAAAACTTTTATAGGAGCCTGAAATCTGCACAGCTGATTATGCTTCTAGCAGCCTACCAGTTCTGGTGTGACTCATGTGAGGCCTGCACATCCCATTACACGTGCCTGGTCCCCAGACTGGTTAAATTCACTACAAGTTTCTAGGGTTGTTGCAGAAGTAGTCACAGTAAGCTATATGAAAGGAGATCATTATTTCGTTTAGCTAAGATTTTCCGTTCTTTGTACTCTGCCCAAAATGTCTTAAGTTCATAGCACTTCAACAAATCACTATGGTGAATAATAAGTTATTGTCCCCTATATCACGGTTCTTATTAGAACTTTGTGGAAAACTACAAAATCTGGGTGGTGGCATTTTTTCTCTATTGACTTTACAACTTTGTATAATGCAGTATTAAGACTATCTGGTACATTCTTTTGTATACTGAATCCTTCTCCCCTGCTTAAAATTCTTTTGGACCAGACTGATTTTACACTGTCTGATCTACTGTTCTTCTTCTAAGATCAAAACAGGCAAGAGTAAGAACATCAGATTAAGACCATCAATGATATAAATTGCATATTTAAAAAAGAAAACAAAGTTAAACCATCCAGCTCCATGTTTAACTTCTCAGTGTTAACAAATCTTATTTGCCCCTCCACCTTATACTGTGTGTGCTACGCTTAGCTACCCTGCAGCCACAGTACAGAATTACCCTCTGCTGAGCACCCATAGACATCTAAAGCCATTCAAATTAGCCACTGTAAAGCTAGCTCACAGCTCCATCTCCTGTGACTGCTGGTCAGAAATGCCTATACACAGTACATTTCAGAAGGGTGATAGCAATACCACTAAAGATTGAGACCTTAGCTTAGATTTAAGCCTAATTTAAACTAAAGACTGATCAGTCTTAACTCATTAGCTATCTCATGAACTTTGCAAACATCCTGGTCACATTGCTTCCACACGTTATGCAGCACTATTTCAAGTCTTGCTAAACCTGACAGCTGAACTGGGCCACTGCTACCCACTGTGGACTGCCAACACCTCTGGGTTGGCATTGTGAAGAAATTTCAGGCAGGCATTCCATGCAGATTCTTGCTAAAGCAACTGCAGTGAGTATTGCAGTAGCCTCAAAGATATTAAGATGCCTAGAAAATATCAGCTTTAGCTAACCTAAAAGACCTACTTCAAGTTCTAATTAAATGAATGCTTGACTAATGAAAGACACACTGAGATTTGCAATTAAAGGCTCATTTTAGGTCACTGTTACTAGTATGTATGGTTGAATTTAATGTTTGGGTATTATTTCTGCTTTCCTTCTGAGTAGAAGCAATCTACTATAATAAGCAGCACTTTTTGATATAAGAAGATGAGATATGCCCTTACTTTTGAATAGGTTCTCAAAGGTTAGAAATATTTCTCACAGCTCTCTGACCAAGGGCTTTAGTCAGGCTGACACTTGGGCAGGGTGACGCTTAGAGCAACAATGGCTTGCTGAAAGACACCTAGTACTCACTGCTGGTAGCTGCAGGTGTGGCTTGGCAACCACTGTTTCACTTGGCAAAAGCCCTTTGCTGAGTTGTATTATGAGCAAATTGTTCACCTACACAAAGTCAAATTTCTTTTACTTTCCACTAATTCAGCAGTAGTGGCAATAAACCACAGACTCACTCCATGGTAACGTGAGGAGTTAGTTCCTTCTCCAGCCTGCATTTGCCACTGTGATCTTGTTCTTTTCAAACTTGCACATCTCTGCATGCATCTCAATCTAAATTTTTTTGCTTTCCTCCCTAGGCTGTTGTGCCTAACTCCTGAGGCTTTTCTTGACCCCAGTTATCTTTCATTTCAACAGTTAAGCCTCTAGTCATACCGAGAAACAGACCTGAGCTGTTTACATCTTCATAGTGTCAGGCAGCCACATTCCTGAGCTCTGCTGAGATCCAGAAACTGGGAGCTTCTCTCACTGCTTTGCATCTGGAGAGTGATGTAAAGTACATCAGCCGGGCTCCTTGCTCCTGAGGACAGTGGGTGAGAACTCAGGGCCAGGCAGCTAAGTGCCTAGAAGGCAAAAGTGGCAGTGCTTAGTGCTGTTACAATTAAATCCTACTGTGGATTTGGTCCCTAGTGTTTTGTGGAACTATTGCTTTTCTCTCCTAGAGAAAATCCTAGGTAGGATTTTTGTTTCGCTCTCTCCGACCTTTTTTAAAGTGAGAGCTGGGAAAATGAGGGAGTTGCTGTTGCTTTCCAATATATTTTTATTCTTTGATGAAAATAATACTCCCATTGAAAGCAGAGAAAAAGCAGAGCACGTTAGGAAACCAACTGCACAGTTTTCTAACTTAAGTCATTGCTCTTCCACATCTCTGCCCCATTCTGGCATTCACTGATCTGATTTGTACTAGTTAGGTAACCTGCTTGTAGAGCCACACAAGTCTCTGCTTGTTTTGAGGAGCTCCTCACCTACTGTGGATGTTATGTGATAATAACAATGGCACTGTAGCAATAAAATGCCCAACAGTGGACAATAAATATTTTCATGGCAGTTCTACAAGCTGTAACCACTGACTACCTTGAACACAAGCTCTTGCTATAGAGCACTGTAACTATCTTTTTGTACTCATTCCGGTGGTTTAGAGAACAAAAAATAAAAGCGTGTCCAGGTATAATTCAATTCTATTTTAACTGCCTGACTTGCACCAGACTACACATCTAGATTTTTTGTCCTAGCTTGCATTCTGCAGGTACAGTTAAACAGCAAACAGTCTGAAAATTCAGTTGCTTTTTTTTTTTAACAGATTGCAGAGGGAAATGAACGGGATAATATCTCCATTTTTCAAAAGGAAAAAGGCAATATGTAGTTTAGTGACCTTTGTATTGCTCAAACAGAAAGTGGCTTTCTTCTTCCACCTCACCACTAACAACAATAACAAGGAATTGTTGGAAAAGGATCCTGCTTTTTTTTTTTTTTAAACCTCAAAAACATTCAAAATATTAAGGTGGGTCTCCTTGAGTTTTGAATCTTGAATTTTCAGACGTGCTAAAAAGTTAAAATAGGAGATTTAACAAGGACACTCCCTCCCACATACTTAAATGCTAAATCTTTGTAGAAATCCCTTTTTCCCTTAATTTCTCCTGTTTCTCTCTCTCTTTTTTCCTTTCTGATTACCGGAAAGACTTATATTCCCTATAAGATCTGATTTCTGTCGTAACTGCAATACCTCCATGTACACCAACAATTTATCTTCTGAAACCTTTCAGAGTTAACGGCCATGAAAAAAAATCACAACTTTTCTGTTTGCCATCCATACAAATGCATGCTAATTAAACTAATACTTATCATACCTGGAGATCTTCAATGAGAAGGATATACAGAAATCTTGATGCATCCTCTCTGAGAAGCAAATTATTGTTTTCCTGGTGTTAAAGTAGAAAATACTAATGTGAGAGAAATCCCACGCTGAAACCACAGCAGAGCCACGAGTACAGCCTGGGATTCCTGGCTCACCAGGCTTGCAGCTTGATCATGAGCTCATAATGTAAGTATGTTTACAATTAAAATTTGAGATATTTGTTCACTTATGCTTTTGTTTAATTTTTCATTAGAAAAGTCTCAAATATTAGGAGAGCTGGTACCACAGCTCCAGGGCTGTACTGCACTCAGTTGTGTTTCTCACAGACTCCAAGTGAGCTGAGTCAGGTCCCTGAGAATCTTGGGGCAGGACATGGTAACAGCTGAAGAAGCCAGATTACACCTACCTGTGTAGCTACTTCGTACTTCTATAGGTGAAGAAAAAATTGTTCATCTGGATACTTCACTTTACAGTGAATTCCTGTGCACTTTCCAAAACAGTAAGGTGATACTAAAAACAAGCAAGCGGTGATGAGCTCATGAGGTGCTGCAATTTGCATGGCCAAATTCACATGAATTCATTGCAGATTCTCTCTTACTTTTTGTGCCACAGAAAACAATACTCCTCCCCCCAGACAAAACACACACAAAGACATTTATTACACTCTGAATTCATAAAAGGCAATGAAGTCCTGAAACATCCCAAACTGGCCATGCATAGAAATAACTGTTATTATGATTTTTCTTCTAATTTTCCTTTCAGTGTCCAAGGACCTCTGCATAGCTTTCACTAAGACCATTCAGTTCCCCTGTTGCCGTAGCCATTCTCTGCTCCATTTCCCTTGTTTCTGAGAGAGATCCTTCAGGTTATTCGATGGTCAGATTTGTAGGTTCACGAAAGAGATTTCTTTGTAACAAGACGATGTATTCTGCCCCATTAGTTTTCTGCATTTCTGTGTCACTGAATTGCGTTTGTTTATTGTTATTTCTACTGCTTTTGTGAGAGGCTTGCTTTTTTCTCTGTCCTTGTTTCTAGAGTTTTCTAAAACTGATTTTTCTAAGATTTTATGCATTAAAACTTGGTAAAGCACTTCATTTTTTTGTTTGTTTGTTATGGAAGTCCAGCTACCAACAGTACATTTGGATGCCTGTTATCAACTAAGAATGCACAGTTAAAATAAAGATACATAATGCACAGATTACTGCCATTCAGCAGCTTTCTCTAATCAGTACATCTTCTTGCTGATGTTTGAAAACCTATCCCGAAGCAAGGATTTATTTTCCACAGCAAGGTGAAAGCTTGTAGAAGTCAGGAACCAAATCCAGGGTCTGCTGGAAATATCTCTGGCCAAGGAGCTTTGTCAGATCTGTGGATGGTCTGAGTCGTTCATCAGAGCTGAGCGAGATTGATTTATGCTCCGTTGTCTTGACAGAGAAGTTTTTGTTTGTTTGTTTTGATATAAAGCTTTACTTGCAAATAGGAAAGCTTATTTCTAAAGCCTCTTCTGTGAGTGCGTTACATTATGGTCATATTTTAAAACTCCTTTTTCTTCAGTGCTGACTGCTTTTCCATTGTCATTCTAACCAGTTTCCCACTTCCTCTCTCTCTCTCCTTTCCTTTTCCCTTGCCTTCCTTAAAATATCAGGAACAGCTATTTAGATTTCTTTGGCCTTTCTGACAAACCTCAGAGATATCTTGTGGACTTTCCTAGGCTGAACAGTTACTTTTTGTTCCCAAATGTTAATAAGCTGTTGAAGTGAAGAAGTCCAGCAAAAATATAAAGAAAATTAAGTTTCTAAGTAACTATTTTTAGGCCCTCATTTCTTGCTAGGAAGCATAAAATACTTAACTGCTTTCTTCTTACATTGTTAAAAAAAAATAGGTCTCTTTACTTGCATAGATAAACAAAGACCATACAGTTACCCCATTTTGAGCTCAATCCTGTATCATTCGTCTCTGCTTTGCCTCTTAGAGTAACTCTGTCTCCACACAGGAAGGGGCATTGCTAGGGCAGCAGGGAGATCTGAACACTTAGCGCTGAGCTCCATTGCTGCCCAGCAGTACAGCCCTGGCTCCACAAGCATGCATCACCCAGCAGCAGCTGATATTCCCGCGTGCCTGCCGAGGCAGGGAGACTCCCCCCTGCTCTTGTCCAGGTGGCAAAGACTGGTCTCTGGAAATCACTAAGAACAGCAGGTGCTAACAGTTCATTATGCAAATCAAATCACAGGTTGATTTTCCACTTTCTAACTAGGTTTAGGGGGACTTACGTTGCCCTCATTGATTATTTTAATTCGGGAATACAAGCAGCACTCAAATACTTGTTCATTAAGGATATACAGCAAATATAGGTTTACATATTTATAGGAAAAACTGCAATTTTTCTGCTTTTCTCGTTTCTGTTTTTACCAGTGGCCTGACATTTAGTCCCAGTGAAGCTGTGAGCTATGGTTTCAGTGTTTTAGCTGGTAAATGTCACTCTGCTACAGTGCTGCATTCACCAACTCTAAAGCAGTTTTTATCAGCGGTGGTGCCGTGTGCCAGAGTTCCCTGTGTGCCAGACTGCTGGCTTAGCTTGTTTTCTTTCAACAGCTGTGGAAAATATCTGAAACACAAAGGCGAGAACTATTCCATTTTTATGTGGAAGTGATTAAGGTGGCATTGGATATATAGAGTCACTAAGTACAAAGGTTGTATACTGACCCTTTACTTTCAAACCTCCATTAATAAACAGATTGGTTTGTTTACTGTTTAGAAGACTGCTTATATTGTATTGCTTCAGGATTTTAGTACGTAGGAGTTAGCTTACAGACCTTGCTGGGAAGCCAGGCTGCCAGTTCAATAGCTACCTGGAAATTTCTTTGCATTAAAAGTGAATGCAAAAGATGTAAAGAGACCTGCTGTGCTGGCATCTGCAGTGATCCCGTCCAGCTTGTCAGCAACAAGGTTGGCAACAATAGGCCAGTGACCAAGGAAGTCCTTGGGCTGTTGCAGCTCAAGAGGTCACAAAGGCAACACAACGTTGTCTGACGCTTTTCATTTTTTGCTTTCTGCTGCCTCTTGGAGGAAGGCTGAACCAAATAAACCAGAGATCTTCAGAGACATATCTCATGCAATGCAAATATTCTGCAGGCAGCCTTGTAGCTAAAGTAAATAGATATTGGGAAACACTTATCCTGAATAGCCAGATTGGCCTTGTAGAGGCCCTGAGCCTTTCTTGCCCAACAGATGCCTGCTTCAGCTCCACAGGACACTAATAACTCCTGCTAGATTCCCCAACAGATTCTGCTGGAGGGGAAAAGCAAAAGCCTTGATCTTTTCAAGATGGAAGACATCAATCATTCTCCAAAATTTACTTCTGAACAGTGTTTTGAAATGCACTAGCAGGACAGCCCATCTTCTGTTCCAAGCTTTGGGAGGGCTGTAGATGATTCAGTTCCTTTCAGCTTCACAGAGCACGTGTGCTTGTTTTCTCAGAAGTTTCCCCTGTACATATTGATGAGCCTCTGATGCTGAATTGCCCTCAGTGGGAACACTGTTGGCTCTTCCTGGTGACAGCATGAGAGGGTGTAAGCAGAACTGGCCAGACAAGATTTTTGGAGGGGAATTGCCACTCCTATGTGTTTGCAACTCTGATAGTTCCAGTGTGACATGTCTCTAGACACGCACTCAGGGTTAACTGAAGGTTAATTTTTAATGTTCAGAAAGGCTGATTAATAGTTCTGACTTACAGATCACGACCCCAAAGCCAGATAGGGATCTGTTTGTCCGTAGGGTTCAGCAGGTTTATACCAGTCTCTTTCAGGGAAGGATTCCTGAAACAGAGGATTTTAGAATGTGAGCATCTATAGCCATAGTATCATATGGACATTTTGCATACAGAGATCCTGTCACATCCGCTCTGTCTTGTTTGAAGGAGTATGTGTGGAAGGGGAAGGAGCAGAGGACTTAAGAGCTATGATCAGATAATGTTTTGTAGAGAGTATTGTAGAAAGTCCATAGTTTCCCTGATCCTTTTTCCCTATGACAGTAGTTTTCTGTGAATCAAAGGGCATCCGAGAAGCAACTTACAAGTTACAAACACTTAGTAGAAGGTATGCATTGTGTCCAAAATTGGAAACAGTAAAGATGTTTTATTTTAATTGTTTTAATTTTAGTTGTGATTATTGCTTTTCTGGCTTATACCTCAGCAAAGTAAAAACAGCAGCTTAGTGTGGCCTGTAGACCTGTGTATATATTCACAAACAGACCTATTTAATATTATTTCATTACATAATCTTTTGTGAGTACATTTAGTTTGGAATTCATTCTAGCACTTATCTTTGTGTGTGCACCCAGACATAAGCATACCAAATATCAAAAAGACTAGATAAGAGCGAAGTGTATGGCACAGTAGATTGATAAAGACCATGATTATACAAATTCAGCTTTTTATGAAACCTGTTTTACCATCCTCAGCTTCTGGGATGAGGAGAATGTTAGAATTTCTACCTGACTTAAATCGTATTGTTATTTTTTGTGGAAAAAATAACACACTGTGGAAAGTAAGGGAACAATGTGAAACTGCCCATACTTTAGCCAGCTGTGCTGAGCTGTCACAGTGGATGGAGGCTGGAAGAACACAGAGCCAGTGTGAGCCCAGGAGGTGGGTGGAAGTCTGCCTGAGAGAAGGGCTGCAGAGAGAGAAGAGCATGGAGAGCACAAAGATGAGAGAAGAGAGGATAGGTGGAGGCATCTCCAGGGACTGGGCAGAGTGCAGGGAAATCTTGAAATGGAAGATGGTGAGGAAAGGGCAAGGGAGGGGATGGGACCATAATGCAGCAGGAAAATGTCTTGGGGAGCAGCGAAAACAAGAGAGACAGTGCTGGTACTCCCTATAGCTCTACTGAAGGAAAGGATAAGGGAGTTTCTATTTAGCAGTGGTACCTATTTTTATCTGTCTACTTAAAGTGGAATTTTGAACCTGAAAGCAATAGTCAGACCGGATATTCAGCTCACAAGAAAAAGCAGTAAATATATTCTTTTTTTATTGTTTCAATGTTTCTTAGATGCTTGTCTGAAACAGAGCATGTTCTGCAGCAAAAACCCTGGCTTTTTTTGTTCTGCAAACTCAGAGAAACACTCCAGGTTGATTCATATGCCTGTGTTTACACTGCAGTAGCAAATGATATTACTAAACAGAAATATTCAAATGTGCTTAAATTTAGATATCAGTAGCCATATACCAGTAGCAAGATCAACATCAGCGCAGATTAATCAAACCTGACAAGAAAGAGGGCAAAATGCATGGTTTAGTTCACAGGTATGGAATAGTTTCTTTGAAATGCTAAAAGGCAGTGTGGTTTGTGTCCTTGTTTGCCAAGCCAAATGTATAAAAACCAGATTTTCATTCTCAGCAAGTTGTAGAGTATGCTTTTAAGCCTCAGCATGGATTTACTTGAAAGGAAGTTCAGCAGGGGAGGTTTGAAACCAGAGTCTGTTCTTCTGATTTCAGAAATCTTGTATGCAAAGTGGATATGTTCAGCTTATTCACTTCTTGGCTGTATAATTGTTAACATAAAAGTTACACTTTTCTTATACAAGTATTTGTGATTTTCTTATACAAGTATATCAAGATTAAAACAGTATACAGTATGTTGTTTCAAAGGGACTGTCAGAAAATGTCAGCAAGTGTTGGATGAACAAACAGTTCAATTTAGAGCAATGATACAATCAGAATAACTTCACATACCTTATTAAGTTCTGTTGATTCTGATAAGAAAATATTACATTATGATCATCATATCTCCAAACTAGACTTCCGGGGTCATCTTACAGGCAAAAAAAAGTATGTGTGAGCAGGTCTGGAACTCAGCAGCATCAGCAGCGTTTGCATTTAGATGAGACAAGGTGCTGTCAGCCAGCTTATCACTGGGATCTTGCCACCAGGCAGGGAAGGAAGCATTCTGAAATATTTGCTACAGCCCTGAAACAGAAACTCTTATGTTTTTCTTTTCCCTCCCTACCAATATAATATTTTTCGCAAGCTGGCGAACTTGGAACAAAAATGTAAGTTCATAGGATATAGGACAATGATTTTTAAAAGAACTCTTTATTTCCACATAACCCCCAGCTGTGCAGAAAAGTGCTGATTACATGGTGGCAGTTAAATTTTGTAAGAAATTCCTTGCCTGAAATCAATTTTGATACTCAAGTAGTGCACATAATACATACCCTGGTTTAAAGCTTTGTCAGTTTACCAATGTCTAAATTTGAAAGACCATTTTCTTTCGCTGTTAACATTTACAAGTGAATTTGAGATCCTCTGATACAAGTATACAACATATACATAGAAATAAGCATACATAAGGAAGGCATTTCAGGAAATACTAATGTTTACTAAAATTTTTTAAAAATCTGGTTATGTATATCAGCTAGCAGATTTTGATGAAAGTCCTAATTCATCAGCACATTTTTGCTGAACTCTTAATAATCTTAATTAAACTGCTCTGGCCTTATTATGCCTTAATCTGTGCACCAATCTCACAAGTGATACAGCACAAAGCTGTGACTGAGAATGGAAGCTGTTTTAGTTATATATCCAAATTCAGCAGTTCTTTCTCCTTCCTTCTTAGAAATAGACTGTACCATTTCAGAGCTCTTCTCCTCCTCCTTGACATGTAATGAAAGAAGATCTTTCTTGGCAGCTACTTTTATTTTTTTTAAAATATCTTTGCAATTTTTTTTTTTCAGGGGAAGGTAATGTAAACGTAACAAGAATACACGAAAAAAGATATGTTTCACTTTTATAAAATGTTTCATCTCTTTTAGATATTGTGCAATGGACCAGGAACATGTGTTCCTGTCTGTATATCTGCTCTTCTTCTTGGACTTCTAGGAATGAAAAAAGCAATCATTGTGTATGTAGAGAGCATCTGCCGCGTGGAAACTTTATCCCTGTCTGGAAAGATTCTTTACTACTTTTCAGATTACTTCATTGTTCAATGGCCTGCTCTAAAGGACAAATATCCGAAGTCAGTTTATCTTGGTCGAATAGTATAACAGAGGACAGACTATACCTAAAATAAACTCTGGAAGCTCCTCACTGAAGAAATTCATTCGTGCAACATACTTTATTTTCAAGGATTCTCGTTAAAAATTAGACCAGTACTGGAAAAATAATAATAAATAATAAAGATATTTCTATATTAAAGTACACTTTTGCGTAGTTGTATTTATTACCATCATGTAGGTCTGTTCACCAATACCCAGAATGGCATTAAGTCTATGCCGTTTCTGTTTTCATCTAGTTTTCCTGCTATGTGAATAGCAATTTTTGTCTACAAATAAATATGGGAATTTGTATGAATTGTAACATTTCCTGTAAGGAAACTTTGTGTAGTTTTCTAAATTGTAAGAAACAAAGTCTTGTTCTAGCACAACAGACTTTATTTCCTGTATGCTTGCAGTGGAGTCCCTTGTGAATCCTTGGAGTATAAAGGAAACAGTTATATTGAGTTGGCTTCTTGACAGTTTGTGCTCTACAGTCTTCCAACCCCCCCCAAAGCATTAAACCAGTATCATTTTTCCTCTGGGCTTGTCAAAAGTGTCCTTGTAGGCTGTAGTGCACCTTTTGAAAATTCTTGCGCAGTTCTTAAATGAAAAGGTGACAAGTGTCATGCTACAGGCACAGCATTTATAGATTTAAGAAGCACTTTCTTCAAAGCTTACTTGCAAAAGTCCTTATCAGGTTTACATCACAGAGAGCAAACTGTCACTTGGGAGAATTGAGCTGGTTCAGGCTCTAATATATAGAGGAAAAAAGTGTTACTGTCTGTTGTAGGGGAAGGAACAGAGATTCTATTTTCCTGATACAGTGAGCTTGGCTTTCAGTATATCCTGTTTTCCCGTTTTAAGCACCTTACTTTCAGCAGTAGGATATGAAGATATCCTACTGAATATGAATACTGATTATGAAGATATTAAGATTTTGTTTTGGAAAATGTTATACTATACTTAGGAACGATTTTTAAAATGTATTTTGTTGGGGCTAAGCGTGTGAAAGCCTACTTCAATATTTCACGTTCATCTGGCAGAATGTAACTCTACACACAGATCCACCTCTGAAGCAATATAAACACATCTGTCATCTGCGTGCACACAGAGCTATGTGTCTGGCTACAGAAACATATACAAAGCAAGAAGCTCAAAGAAAAGCAGGGCAGCTTCTCGGAGCGGCTGTGGCAGGGCCAGCAGCAGCGCCTCACGCTGCCGCAGGAGGAGCCCCCTGCTCTGGGGCCTGTTCCGCAGGGTCAGATGTCAGAAAAGTCATGCAGTTATTTGGGGAGGGAACGGGGGATGGCATTTAGCTGAAGAGAAGCTGTAGGTCCTGCTCTCAGGAAGCAGGATTTAGAGGAATATTTTGCTTTTTGTAAAACATTATGTAGAAAATTACTGTTGTGAGGCCCTGTAGGGAAGCCAGCCATTACAACCTGCCCAACAGGCTTAATAATCCTTAGCAGTGGGAGAGGCACAATTAGAGTCCCTTGATGTGGTCACATGCGAGTTCAGAACAGACACTTTTTGTGGGTATTACCCCAGATTGTGTCTGACATTAAAGAGCAGTTAATGGGTTAAGAATATGTTGGAAGGAATCTTTGTGCAGTTTGTACTCGGGTCCTTGAAAATGACCTGACTAAAGTAATTCTGATCTGCGTAACATCTTTTTTTTGCCTCCTAAACTGGACTGTCTTATCAGGACTTTTTGCCCAGTTGCAGATAGTTTAGTAAATTAGAGATACACTGGACTTTATTATGGCTAATGGTGCTTTATTTTAGATTAGCGCTCTCTGAACTGAACCTTGCTTTTAGTTTTGCAAGGGAACTGGAGTAGAGGGAACAGAGGACAGAGGCAGCCTCTTCCTCTGCCCCTGGTTAGGGCAGCAGCACGGCATCACACTCCGAGGCTTAGAGAAGCATGAGAAGAGAAAGGCAGTGAATGCTCCCATTCATGCTCCACATCCGCACTGAGCAGCCGCTGGCCTGGCAGCCCGGCAGGCCCCTGGGCCGCCCAGCACACAGACACGGGCCCAGCTCCGGCAGCACCGCGTTCACCTGCTGCTTCTGTCAGCGCAGAGCAGAACAGATCCCATCCTTCACCCTGCTCTGGATTTAGCCCTTGGTGGAAGCATCTCTGGCTGCTCTGTAGCCCCTTGCAGCCCTGCTTGAGGCTGGATTTGGGGTTTTAGTGCTCTTTCAAGCTGTGGGCTCATAAACTTTACAAGTTTAGCTTTGAATATCAGAGAGTTCCAAAGATTCTACCCTTATTCTACCTGTCACCTGCATAGCGACTACTGTTGAAGGAAATCACTTGCCTGTTTGGACTTGGAACCTCCCATGTAAAAGCTCAGAAAGTAGCACTTGATTTCTTCACAAGAGGCTGTTCTGAAAAGCTGAACTGCTCCAGACCTTCTGATGTGGAAGTATCTTGTCTTCAAGGCCTTGGGAAAACTTTTTACCCTTTACTTCACTGCCAGCCCTTAGGGGAGCAGAGCCAAAAGGATCTCTGCGTGTGTTCCCCCTAAATTGTGTTTTTTACTCAGTTTGGTCAACCTGAGAATCCTAGTCAAAATAGTGACTTCAAACTGTTTCTTACTCTCAGCTTGGGTATGAGCCTGTAAGAGAGTGGAACAGCAGCCATTTCCTTATATTTGTCACTATTTTCCTTACTGCTTACTGGGTCAGGTGCCAACTTGAGTTAAGGAAGCTTCAGTTTATACCCAGTAAGAACAAACTTGTGTTAGAAATGGCTTAGCAGTCTGCAAAGCTAAAGCAGCTAGAACTGCTTAGGAGAGCTCAGAAATGAAAGGATCACAGCCTAACTTTGATATAGCCTGCAACAAGAGACAGCAGTTGCAACCATAGGGAACAGAACACAGAAAAGAGTTCCTGGCTTAAATTCTGTTATAGGAAAGTTTGTTACCAGCCAGGCTGACTTTTCCTTGGGAAGATTATCTCAAGTAACTGCTAGTTGTCTGCAAAAGCACAGTGGAGCCTAAGTAAGCTACGGTTTTGTTACTGAGTAGCTCTTATCTTTTGTTTGTAGTAGGTGGGTACAACCAAACTGTCATTGTTCTGAAGGAAAACTGCATTCTTCCTGCTCCCAGCAGTGAAACACAAAAAAACATTCTGACAGCCTACTCCAAAGACTTAGAAGTCGCTGACTGGATTCTTTATGTTTAGCTCATGGGGTTTTGCTGTGTATCATTCTTTCCCTAAAATACTAACATCGAGGCAAATAAGCTCATGTTACATATATGACAAAGTTTGGAGTGAATTCTATTATCTCTTCCTTCTCTATTCCAAAAGAAGAAAGCAGTATCTTGTGGATTTAGCTTTAGCAAAACAGGGAATAAATACATTCTTCAATGAAAACAAATATGACTTTATGGAAATATCATAATCAAAACTGGCAAAAATTCAAAAGAGAACAGAAGGCATCCAGAAATTCCTTCACTGAGTCCTAGCCTGGAAGCCAAATTTAAAACGAGTTTTAGTTATCAGGTTATTTTATCTAGATATGCATGAGTTGACAAGTACTAAATATTCAGAGTTGCTTCACTTTTTACCTGGTTGTCTTCTAAGGGTGAACATATATTGCATATGCATTAAAAACAGGTTGATTTTATTTTAGTAAAAGAGGAAGGGAAAAGAAAAGAGGAGAACCAGTTGGACTGTAATAAAATAATGATATGGGAGGATAGTTGATGCTTGATAAAATGCTTAAAAGATTATTTCTTTGCTTTGCAACTTGTGCAGATTAGAAATATAAAATAGCCAATGTTAGATAAAATGTAAGGCAGTATGTCTGGGATAAGCAATAAAGTTCTCTTCATGACTATTTTCTGCAATTGATTGCAGTACTGCTCTCAGCTTTGTACAGACCGGAGCAGAATGAGTTAAAACTGACCCAGTAATATATTTGCTGTTAGTTTGGACATAGGTAGAGTCTTGCCTTTCAGTGAAGCAAGGGACGTCACCAGCCATGATGCAAGAACTTTGATCATCGGGGCATGCATCAGGGACTTCTCAGCACTAGGAATAATCATACAACATTTAATCTGCACCTGATTTCCCAAAATGGATCTGGAGGTAATTATGAGCTGGCTGTTGAACGTACTATTTGAGATATCCATTCCCTAGGACATTAGTTTTTAATTATAGTTTCAGCTTTCATCATTTAATAATACTGAGTGAATGAAGGACAGCTTGCATGTGATGAACACAGAGATCACTTAAGTTGATTTGTCAGCAGAATATGGTGCTGGGGAGTGTCTGTATTGTGGGACAGGAAAAAAAAAAACCTTTTACAACAGAAGACAAGACCTTTCACATTTAAACAAGACTAAGCTACATTCTTGTTCTAAACCAGACAGTCAAAGAATTTAGAAGACTGCTAGTACTGGTCACGGGAAGTCAGAGCACAAGCAAGCACCATGTAAAGTGTTTGAAGAAGCTCTGGCTCATTCTGCTCTTTGCTACTCCTCTCCTGTTGCCAGGGCACACTGAGGCTGCATCTGGCACCAATAAATGCCTGATTGTTCTAGAGGCAGGTGAGGATCCAGGAAAGAAAGCAGCAAGCCCTTCTGCCTATCTGCAACACAATTTGAACCTAGACCTTTCTGGAACTTGGATGTGACTTTCTCACCGAACTTCCTTATAGCATAACAATAGTCTCATGACCAGTATTGTTAAAGTCAGTAGGAAGTATTTTGATGCAAAAAATGTCTTGCAGAAAACAGCTTCATAAGGGGTAAGTACATCAATAGCTTTCACTGCAATAGCTTTGGACAGCATTTTTCATTTGCATTTCCATTTCTCTCCATTCCCAAAAAGGAATATTTAGCACGTTCTGTATTCCAGTTAGTGGGTCAGACAGAAATTTAGAAGTAACAAAAATAAGCAATTCCACACTTAGCCATGCCAGTGATATGTTTTAACTGTGCACATATCTAAAAAGATGTGTTTGTTGATTGTTAACATCAGTTTCATGCATGCCCTTTGCTATCCTTGCTCGTACCTGAGGAACAGAGCTAAATGAGATGTTTGGCATTTATTATCTAAACAGAGAGAGACCTGAGGCAGGAATAATACCTAACAGACAAAAATGGAGTAAGTGAGGAGGTCTCTGCACATTATGTTTCCTGTTTCAAACAAGTTACATCACTTCAACTAAAATACTATACATGCTGAACAAGTCTATTGTAAATTGATGCTTCGTTAACGGTAGCACAAATACTAGTCACAGAATCATAAAGGTTGGAAAAGACCTCTAAGGTCATCATGTCCAACCGTCAGCCCATCATCACCATGCCCACTAAACCATATTCCTCGGTGCCACACGTACCCTTTTCTTGGACACCTGCAAGAATGGTGACTTCACCACTTCCCTGGTCAGCCTGTTACAATGCATTACCACCACTCTTTTAGAGAAATTTTTCCTAATATCCAACCTGAACCTTCCCTGGTGCAACTTAAGGCCATTCCCTCTCGTCCAATCATTAGCTACCCAGGCAAAGAGGCCGACCTCCACCTCACTACAACCTCCTTTCAGGCAGTTGTAGAGAGTGGTAAGGTCTACTCTGAGCCTCCTCTTCTCCAGACTGAGCAATCCCAGTTCCCTCCCAGTCCAGTATTACCATATTCTTGTCACTGTTCCACCCAGAGTATTTCATTTGAGTTTTTCCCAAAACACAGAGATCAGGTATTTGTGAGTGTGCTGGTCTTCTGGAACTGAGCTCAAGTACTCAGTTTAGCCTTAATGGTACAATTGTAGGAGATTTTGTATAAACTTTATGAATTGAAAGAAAGAGATAATATTAATAGATGAAGTTGTTCTTGCACTGTGCATCAGATAATTGTAACTTTGGCATTACTCCTTTATTATCATTATTATTTTTAATAAACATCAAGACTTGAGAAGTATTTTAATCCATGAGGTTGCAGGTATCAGAATAGTCATAGATAATTTCAGAGGCAGCATTGAAGGGAGTAAATAGCTAAAACTGGTTGTACTGTTGTGCACTATTGTGCCTCTTCCACGCTTTGGTGCACAGTAGATTCTTAAAAACAAAACCCCTCTATTTCATTTCAGAAAGCATGGGTATTTGTAGTATTACATCAGCATGATCTGCTCAGTTAGCATTACTGTAAATTCTACTTTGAGCTGCCAGTAGTTTGGCAATTAGTGTTTCCTGCTTTATTGTTATACAGTGCAATTGAACTCCACTGCTTTTATTTATGATCCAGCTTGGGATGTCAGCTGACACAGAAATGAATGTCCTAACCTCAAATCCAGTGGCTTAAAAGATACCTCCCTAACATTCGTTGCCAAGATGAAGTCCAGAAATTACTATTCTGTAGATGCAAGCAGGGCCTGTTTTTGCAGGCAACCATTTAAAAAAAAAAAAAAAAAATTACAAAGCATGGCAGCTGGGAATGTGTTTTGTTCTTAATATTTTTACATTGAAAAGCGAGATGATAAAAATAATGCTGCGATATTTGTAAAGCAGCACTTTTAAGTGATATCTTACACGCTCTACATTAATACTTGTACAAATTCCTGAAGAAAGTAACATGGCTGTAGAAGGATACTAGGTGAGATTTTTCAGTGTAGACAACAGATGCCTCAGTACATTACTGGTGTAGGTATCCTCTGCTCTTCTGTCACAGATTTAGATGATTGCCATTACTACACAAAGATAATTATCTAGGAACAAGATCACAGTTCTGAGCATATTTTTAACTTATCTCCAGACTAGAGAGAATTCCTGAAAAACTTCATCTAACTTTTCCCTTGGACAATAAGAGCGGAGGTGGAATAAGAAGGTCGAGGAAATACAGAGAGCTGCTTCTATGTAAGGGGAAGATGTAACAGATAATTCTGAGAGGAAAGAAGTTATTACTGCCAGCTTCCTCCTCCTTTTAGTTTCATTTTTTATTTTTTGAAAATTCAGAATGTAGAACACAAAGCAATTAAGGCTTTTGTACTGTGTAGGCTGAATTTACGACCAGCCTGTAACACTGAACCGTGCTGGCTATGATGTCATGAATACTTCTGGAATATCATGCTTGTTTTCCAAGCTTTTTCCTCTGAAGAACACATTATAGAATGAAGATACAAAATAAAACTGCCTGTTTACTTACCGTTTTTAATCTCCATAACTAGAACCTTCCTTAGTGTTTGCACATCAACATTATTTGTACTTTCTACATGCCTTCAGCTCTCCCCTCCCCACCCCTTTTGAAGGCAGGTCAGCAGGCAAAACACACGGGAGAACTGCACGTACAGAACAGCAGCGGCTCCAATAGTGCATTTACTATTGAGTACCTAGCACAAAGTGCACAGTATTAGTATCACCCATTGTTTGAAACTCAGTATTCCTTTCATTAAATGTTAGCAAATAGCTACTTTGAATATTAAGTCTTTCTAACAGTTTGAGAAGGAAAAAAATTCTCCACACCACACACACAAAAGAAAAAAACACCCACACTCAACGTCTTCTGGAAATTCTGAAGCTTTGTGGGATGCAACACAAGCATAAAATGGACAAGATTAACGATCTGGGATGAAGCAGCTCAAAACCTCAGGATCCTGTATTCCGGTACAGTCTCAGTTATCTGAATATCAGCTATTGCAAATTCCCTTTTCTCCCCCGAAGTCTGAGTCACATCCTCTGACATCGACTGAAGTACATTAACAGTGACACCGATTATTTGAAATCTCTCTTATCCAAACAGATTTGGGATCCTTACTATTGTGCTAACCAAGCCTCCTTTCTGCGGCAGTAAGCCCCTGGCTAAATGCCACTGTATCTCAGCCGTTCACTCGTCATGTGCAACACTCATCAGCCTTTTCTCCTTTGCACCATGTCAGACTCAACTAACCCTGTAAAGAACTCTGGATATTACTTGTGTGTTGTTTTAAAACTACGCTAACCTCTGCTAAGTAAAGCTTTCCCATGGAAGTTCAAAGAAGGACAACCACCTGAAATTAACAAGAAGCAGAAGATTTCCTCAAGCATTTAAGAGCACTGTGTCAGAGGTTGAAAATACTTCTCATTAGGTATTAGTCTCACTTAGAAAATACAGCCTAAATAATTAAAATAGAAAGAAGTCACAGACCAAGGCAACACGGAAATGGTTTTCTATTCCTCTTTTCCATATTCAGATTTTGACAAGGAAAAACAACAGTATGACTGGATAATTAAACAACCACTTCAAATATCAACACTGCTCAAGCATAGCCTTGTTTTCAGTAAGCAAATGTGAAGATTTCAACCACCAGAATACTAACCTATTCGTAGGTGAATATGTTTTAATTATTTGAATTAAGAACTGGTTGACCACTTTGTCCAGACCCTGACAAGCATTGCACTCAAACAGAAGTAAGGAGAACATGCTCAAGTGGCAAAAAAATGAAGTTTTGGGATTTGGGGGATGGAGATCAAGTGTTCGGATCAAGCTCAGATCACGCTGAGCAGGCAGCAGCCAAATGGTAAATGCAAAACGTCTGTCCACATCCTGAAGAGCCTGCAATTGCCTCTTATTACATATATGGAAAGTTAAAGCGGTAGCTAAAAGCCAAGAACTATGGAAGCACAAAATATCCTTGAACTCCCTAGCAGGATGATCCCTCTAAAATAGGACAGAAAACTGACTCATGAAATAGTCAGGAGTTGGTTAATAGAAAAATAAGGAAAGTTCCATGCTACAGCACATTGCAGCAAGAATGGTTTTCTTTTCTTCTTCACAAGGATAAAGGAAAAAAGGAAGATACACTTGTCATCTCCTTCACACAGATAACTAATGGTAGCATATTGCCCGTGCATGCATGCGTTTCCTTTGTGTGCTTTGCTACAGTGTCCTTGTAGGTAAATATCACTGAAATACAGCAGCTGTTTGTTAACCTTTCGTTTGTTGACAAATGGAATAAAACACTTGAGTACACATATGCTGGTGACAGGGATCGTCTCAGACTGCTTTATGTCCTGATGATCAAGAAATGAAGCCTGCCAAATAGGAGGGAGAAGCGAACCTCTGCCCCGCCTGCCGCGAGCCAGTAAACCTACTTGCTGTTATGATGCTTAGGGAAGAAAACTGAGATTTCAGCCATTTTGCATAGCAAGCAATCTGAAGTCCTCTTGCCTTCTGCTTGTGTAAGTTAAAAAAAAAAAAAAAAAAACATACAAGAAGTTTTAGTGAGTTAAAAAACAGTACAAGAAGCAAGACTGTCATTCAGCTTTAGGAGCAAGGTGGAGAAGAAGAAACCCACAACGCTAATCAGGTTGCAGGTAAGTTATATTTTTTTGTATTTTTTATATTAACTCTATCCAGGAACGTATTTTGGCATTCAACAGTTGTCCAGGTATACCTCCACTGATAAGAGTGCAGCTATCACATTTTAGGAGAAGTTTGTGGATCTCAAAAGTTAAAAAAAAAAAAAAAAAAAAAAGAAAAAATTTTC